>CM073765.1:60099390-60239908 GCA_037127475.1 Arma custos
AAAAGTAAGTTTTTTATTAATATAAAATAGCTTAATCATTCCCTTTAAAAAGTAATAATGTCATTCAAATTCAAGCATGAGTTGAAATATGGTATAATAAAATTATGAAGTAGATTTAAAATTAATACTAAATTATACTTAAAGTAACAAAAATCCATTCAGCAAATAGTTCGACTTCCGTTTTCGAGAATGAATCAGTTTAATTGTTACTTTTACGTGTTATTTATTATTTTCAAAATAAACATTTTTTATAGAAAAAAAAATTATCCCTGCTCACTCGAGAACTTCAAGGTTTTACATTTCAAAAAACTTCGAATCCGAAAATTGTATAAAAAAAGATGATCTACCTTCTGCTTTTGATCTTTCTTCGTAACTACTTGACAAAGTCTTTTATACTTTGAAAAAAAAATTAATTAGAAGTCAATGATTCGTTTGAATGATATGCAAATTCATTTCAAAATAACCATAGAAGTTTCACACCTCCAACTCTCGGCTTTTTATGAAGAAAGAAAAGAAAATGATTGTTTCCATTTTAATTAAATATTCCATTTTAAAACTGTTCCGTTTATTTCATGATTTATTATCTCATTTTTATATATATAACAAACATTTTATTAATACATGTGGAGTTCAAAAATAGATTATAATTCAAAAATTTGGAACCATATTAATATAGCTGTAGTTTGATAGCTTTTCAAGCTAACCATAAGTATTATAGCAAGCATTTTCTGTAGATAAAACCTGAAATAGTTTAAACTTTTTAAGAATTTGCATTGTTTAAATAGTAAGGAATAGAATGTTCTGTTTGTAAGTCGCTGTACTAGTTTGAGTCACGACAGGAAATTTATCCTGAGTTATATCAACCGCGAATAAACTCCAAACCTCTATAAATTACATAACTCATCCTGAAATGCGCTGGGGCGGAAACTTAGAACACGGTATTTTGTGTTTGCTGAATACATCAACTCATTATGTAGTGTTGGTGATGGAAAGTAGTTGAGAAGTGGTGCTTGGGGCAGGAGAGGTACAAACAAGTTTATTTGCTTTAGTTGAGTGTAAATATTATCAATAAAAACATTGCTTGATGTAAATAAAATTAGAATATTGACAATAACAAACGACGTCAATATAAAAACTTGTTAATAAACAAAATTATGAATAAATAAAACAGTATATGATAAATCGATAAAACTAATCAAATTAATACATGATCATTTCAAACTAATATAAATAATCAATAATTAAAACATTAAATAAAAAAGGGAACACAAATAAATAAAAAATAATAATCAATATTGATTTATTGAAATGGGCATAGAAAAATAAAATCTATTAAAAATAATATATAAAAAGATAATAAATAAATGAAATTAATGTATAATCAAAAATATAAAACTCATACATAATAAGAAAATAAAAAGAATGATTAATGAATTAATGGATTTAATAAATTAATCTATACAAATCTCGGATTCTATGCGGAAGAGGAGACTGAATTTCATTGGATATCTGTACAGAATGAACAATCAAACAAATATTTGAATATTTAAAAAAAATCTATAAATACGTGGAATAATAACATAAAGAAATATTTCCAAAATTTTAATATTACAGAGTATCAAATGGCAGAAGAATGTGATTCTATAAGCAGGGTGAAAAATTTAGGAATAAATAAACATGGATTATGGATTAAATACGGAAACGTTAATATAAATAAAAATATATAATAAATCAGTTCTTTCATAATGAAGAAAAAACTATTTTTTAGAAAACTATAAATACGGTAAATATACACTGCAACACAAAATAAATAAATTGACATAATAAATAAAGGGAAATCGAATATTGATCAAAGCTTCTACTTATCGACAACGACTTTACAAAACTAAATAAATATCATTATTAATGTTGTTATTAATAAAGAAAAATATGTTTATTACTGTAATAGTTTTGTAAGATAAAGAACTTCCCGACAGGGGAATATATTTTTGGTAGTGGATTTTGAAAAAGAAAAAACAGAAAACAAAAAGAGGGATTTGCTACAAAGATGGGACAGCTTCTGCACCTTCTAAAATACCTAAGCCTCAGACCTCTGCAGAATATAAAACTATAAGAGATATCGAGGAGCTAAAAACTTTCAGCCAAGTTTCTTTCAGTTTCTTTACCGCTTCGCGAATACATTAGGACCAATATATACTAAAACAACGTTTTCCTTTGCAATAACCTAACAACCCATGAAGGGTTTTGGGTTTAGTACATGGTAGAGACGGTACCGATTCTAGGAATACGGTTATGTAGGAAGATGATTCGTTCAATATTGTTCAATAGCGAGGCAAGAAGGTTTGTAGATTCTTCGGGGTCTGTCTATGGCTGTTAAAGCATTAAATAATCAATTTTTTACAACTAGAATTGAATCCGCAACCTTGAGCATAACAACTCATTAATATACACGCTGAACTATCAAGCTTTTGTTTTTCTTGTATACGTAATTATTATAATTATTCAATAATTTGTTCTATATTTCATATATCCATTAATAATGGCTATAAAATCATCTATCAATAGCATAAAAATACGACAGCCAAGTGATTAGCTGATAGATGTTTAAATTGAAATTGGTCGAATTTCGATAAACTTAAATACCCTTGAGACTAACCAATCAAATTGCTCAAAATATCTTATGTCCTAAATCCTAATATACCCTATTATTAACTAGCTGAATAGCCCAATTAAGATACCATAAGAGATTCTTATATACTGTTACGGGCTACTGGGTATTAAAAAGAATTTAACTGCTCCTAAATTAAAGATACTAAAGTTTATTAATAAAATGATAAAAAGAATACAATTAAGTTACAAACAATTAAATTATTAGACTAATATAAATACAATAACAATATTCTAAATATTTATTATAAACTAGGCCTATTTCCTATTTAATTAGTAGTATAATATAAAATATTACGAATTCTAAATAGCTTAACTATTTATATAAGCTTGTACAAACACCATAAAATTACAACTACGACTTAACTAATTCACTACTACTAATTAACACTTACAGTTCACTAATTAAAGTCCACCGACCGTAAGATTCTCCAAGTATCACAAACCGACACACGTTAATACACAAGAACGGTTTATTACACTCGCGAGACTGTCACAGTTCCCGATACACTTATTACACTGGCCGGTTCAACACTGAATATTTCATCACACTGACACTCACTTATTACAGATCATCACCGTACCTGGTCTACTCTCAGACTGAACTGCTCGAGGCGAGGGGAATATTTAAATAGACAAGGCCGAACATTCAAGAACACGGAAGTATGGGGGAAATTCTGGGAGTGTCTAGAACCTTCTTAATAACTTCCGACAAAAGGAGGCATTCGAGAAGGTACTAATCCTATTTTAACTTCTCTCGTCGACGGACTTAAGCCACTGATCTGTGGCCGTAACAATACTAAACACTAATAAGCAACAGGAGTCTGTAAAACAAACATATTTTCCTCTTCCTTCATGAATAACATAGCTTCCATATTATTGAAAGCGATAAACCCAAAAAAGAGGGTTTAAGTCGTGAGAGAATCAATAACACAATTTATAGACAAACGGTAGAATATCACTATCGGAGAGAAGAGATGAATGGTAGATATCCACTATCGGGGTAGAAGAGAGAAGACGGCTAAGATGAAAAAAGTAGATTTATCGGCGTATCCTTTTGATCCCGGCAACAATAGCAAACTTATTTTTTTCCAGGTTTTTGTTTGTATCGAGTCTTATTCGATTTTGGGACAAAATGATAGTAGAGAGGACAAATACTGGAACAGGTGATCCACTTTCTTCTTTTATTTATTTTATTATTTTTTTCCCTTATGTTAACCTAGCATAAAGTACATTTAATTGGATCATGAACTCGAATTATTCTTTCCTTATTTCTCAGTACGGCTAGCCATTAAGCTAATACGCTACTTTTAAGTGGGAGAAGAATCTGTATATCAACAACCAATGAATGGTCTTGGGTTCAGTACACGCTGGAAACTCTACTGTTTCTAAGCCAACAGTTGTTTATTATTTATGATTATGCTGAGGCAACACGAAGGACAAAAATGTTAAAGGAATGGTATACAAGATGTGATTTCTTGAGTGTTATGGAGTAACGAAAAAAATTTACTTATATCTAATCCAAATACACATATACATTTATATATAACCCGCAATGTAAATTATTATATAATACATACAAATTTATGAAAATTTACTGAATTTACAGAGTACCAATCAAGTCAAAAGATACATTTAAAAAAGTGATTGTAAACTTCAAGTTCAACTAAGAAAAATCAAGTGGTCCGATTCCTTACACAAATGTAGAAAAATGTTTTATATCAGTAATCAAATACTCTAATACTAATAAATAAATAAATAAGTAATTCAGATAGCCTAGTTACAACTTGCTTTTTAAAAATATAAACTGGTCTAACTAATTCTATTGTAAAGGTCTCTACAGGAAGGGGATGGTAACAAGTCTTGCTATAAAAAAACCTTTAACTCATGAAGGGTCCTAGATAGAGACTGTATTGTTAAACCAACGGATGTGCAGGGATGTGGTTTTACCAAGAGACCACACTAAACCACTATGTTTTCCCCTCTAGTTATGGGTATCTTCTTTAAAGAGACTAGATGAGCCCCGGAAGATGTCCCAGATCCCACGTGGTCCATTGATGGATGTTAACAGATTCAATAATTAATCAGTCACTACTGGATTACAATCCGCTATCGAACGGAAAGTAACTTAGCGCTTTACAGACTGAGGTGCCCTGCCAGGAAAAAAATGAAGCCATATTCTTCAGAACATTCAAAGTATAGTTTAAGCAATAATGTTACTTTTATTGTATTTAAAAATATACTTGACTGTTAAGCATAACGGTTGCTTAGTAACATTGCAAAATTATAGTATATTGTTTCATTGCAATATATTGTCATTATAGCAAAGATAACAGGAACGTTTATAGGAGCCAAGCTATGCCTAATTTATGTAATAAAATTATTAAAGAAAGAGTTCCTTAGATAAATGAAAAATATATAAATAATTATAAATATAACTTATAATATAAATGACTTTAGATGAAGGGTAATCACATTAGAGACTGGATGAGCCCTGGATGGGTCTGCAGATCTCACAGGGTAAACTGGGGCTGCTAACAGATTTAGTAACTTATCCATCACAGATAGAGTTGGACCCCGGACTTTCAGAACAGCACCACAGGGTTCTACACACTTTACAATCTCGGTTCGTTCATAGAAAGATAAAGTAATGATATGTACAAACAAACAAACAAGATAAATTAATTTTATGTAAAGAACATAGATATAATGTAAGTTATAATGTAAACTACTGGAATCGTAACTCAAGAACCCAATTCCGACCTTTGGTTGAAGATTTAGATTCTCTTATTAGGCTTGGTATCGGGAGAACCTCTTGGGATACACCCAATCAGTCGAACGTGACTCCTGACCAAATCACGTCCCTGTATAACAATTGGTCAAGAAACAGTGCGACCTTACCAAGTACTGGGGCCGTTGTCCTTGTAAAGCTTTGTTTATTTTAAATTTATGATATATTTATTATTTATATGAACAAATTGGTGAGATGCCACGGGTACAAGTATTATTTTTCTCATGGGATGTTGAGCACATAAAATGTACTTCAAAAGCAAAGATGGTTATTAATAAAAATTGGGATATACTAATTATATAATATCAATATATTTAATTATATCTCAAAATATTAGAATAAATTTTAAGTCAAAAGTGTGTAAATAAAATAATTATTTGTTTATATAAATTAGTAAAGTATAATTAAACAAATGTTAAGGTAATTGTTGAAATGTTAATGAATTCTATTAATTATTTATGTTTTGTAAAAAAATAGGTTTAGAAGCTAGATTTAGGAAATGTACGTTAAAACCTTAAGACAAAATTATTACATTTTTCATTTAATAAAAAACAAATTCTAGTAATTATTTGGTACATTTAATAGCAATTATTTAATGAATATTTTTTTTCCTCTTATGCCATTTTTAGCGTCAAGGATCCTCCAGCGAGGCTATTTTGTTTACTTTGAATAGTTTGGGTTATTAGCCCAGCAATGGAGGACCCGTATCCTCCATAAATATTGTGATTATTTAATATATTCTAGAAATTATTTAAACAATAAAAACGCAAGCTTCTATTTTTTTTTTAAATATAACCGTTACTAGAATTTAGATTAAGAAAATGTTGCACGTTCAAATTTAATTCAGCTGCCTCAGCAATTATTTTTTCTCCAGAAAGATACAATTTTTAAGATAAACAAAGATTTTAAAGTTTTTATGTATGTTTTGGAGTAAGAAAAAATATTAAATGTACGATTCAATACCAAATACCAAGTTCTTAATTGCGAGGTTGCATGTTGAAAAACTGCTTTTGCGTTTCATGAAATATTTATATGATAAATTAACAATCAGATAAATTCAAATATGGTTAAATGTAATGTTTTAATAAAATAAAGTTTTCTGCTCCTTATAGAAACCCCGCAATCTCCTGAGAGGATGGGAATAGATTGACTCGGCTAACACATGACCTTTTGTCCTTATTGAACAGGCGAGGCATTTTCTGAGAATAAAGTCTTTTCATGAAGTCAATACAGGGCTCAATCTTTGTATGAGCTTTAAAAGCAAGTCTAAATAGCTTGGCTAATATCGATCTGAGGTTTAAATAATAGTTTTTGTTATGGATAGGAATAGTGGGTCTCCAAACATTTTTGCTTGAGGAACAAATTGATAATCTATAGATACGTTTACTTTATTCCCTTTTGATCTTACTAAGATACTATATCATATATTTGTATTCAATATATTTCTAGCAATAATACTTAAATAATATAAAAACAAAAAAAAAACGTTGATAAATTAAGCTTTTTCGATAAGTATATATACGTTCACTATACCTATTCTTTCTTCCAACGACAACAAACACGACTATGCAACCTCGAAAAACTATGTACGTTATCTTAGACTATACTTGGACAAAAGACTTATATACAACATACATACAAAATTAAAAGGACAAGAATTGACAAGACGATATAAAAATTATCACATCATCTGGACTATAGATCTTCATTTAACTTCAAAAAACACTGACGATTGATCTACTGCATTATCTAAGATGTGTATGGAAATATGGAGTACAACTTTATGGTTATGCAAAACACCTTCATATACACAAGATACAAACAAGATCATCCAAAGTTCTAAGAAACATAGTTAATGCTCCCTGCTATACATAGACATGCACATGAAAATTCCCATTATAAAGTTATATATTTACATCTAATACACACTATTCCACGGTTCAACACATCATTAAGATCCTCTTGTTCTTTCTCTTTCTTACTCTCTTCTCTAACCTCTATAAATTCGGTACCCTTCATCGGGGGAAAAACTTCACTTGAATTACATTTAAACTTCAATAGCCGATTACTTTATGAGAACAGTATTTAATTACAGAAAAAATAATAGGTTTAATAATAAAAGGTTGTGTCCTCCAGATGTTTCAGGGGCTCACACAGAATATTTAAACTGTGTACTCTTAATTGGGGGGCATACTTGGCGGTTTAGCGAGATCAGCCAAATCGCCTACTTAAACAATCGTTGGCTTAAAGACATAGCAGTCTGAACAAAGGCCCTTCATAGGTTGTAGTTTAAGTAGAATAAAGCCTTGCTTCACCCGGCCTAAGGCAGGAATTGAGCGTGATTACTAGAGCATAGAGGTGACTGAGCTGGTCAATAACTCGATTTAGCTGAGCTGTCAACTATCGATACTCTCCTTTAATTAATTGAATCGATCGCATTTATTATCCTACTCTATAGAAATGACTTATATCAAACTAACAGTGGGTTATTAATGCCCTAGAGAACGGCCCTTCGTCCCAGCGCCCCTAAAGGGAAGACGATAAATTAACAGAGACTCTAGTTCTGGGGGATTTGCAAGTCTGGCCCGCTAGGACCTTCAATCCGGCCCAATTTATTTATATTTATAATAGTAGTTGGAAACGACGGATTGTGCAAACGGGGTCAATGACCTAAGGTCATTGTAGGGCGGGGGGGTGATTAGTGAGGGCGGGAGGGGGTGACCTTGGGCTAGTGGCTGGTGTTTGTGTGCACAATGTGGCAACAGTGTAAGGAATTTATTAGATCTGGCAACGTCGCATTTGTTTACATTGCGTTTCATTCATGGGGTGGTTTGACCTTTGATGACGTCTGGTCTTATATTTGTTTACTTCCGCGTCGACGCGGCCGGTTTCGTCTGTGAGATCACCTTCAGGGCTGCTTTAAGTGGTTTTTATAATTTATCATCGGTAGTTAACCTGGTGCATTTGTTTGGTGGGGGTGATTGAACTTTGTACCGGTCTTGTGAGATGGGTGTGACGTAATTTCATTAAAACATCGTCGCTTTGTTTACATTTGAGTTGTAGTAGGAGTGTAAATAACCTTGTGACGTAACGGGGCATTGACCGTGTGACGTCAGAGCATGAACCTGGTGCATTTGTTTGCAATGGTGGGGGTGATTGAACTTTGTACCGGTCTTGTGAGATGGGTGTGACGTAATTTCATTAAAAGAAAAACATCGTCGCTTTGTTTACATTTGAGTTGTAGTAGGAGTGTAAATAACCTTGTGACGTAACGGGGCATTGACCGTGTGACGTCAGAGCATGAGTCACAGCTGGTCCACCTCCCCGCTTCCCAGTATGCGTTTCTCAGCAGTTCATACTTTATCTCACGGATGATAAGGCGCTGTAGTAGTGCGTAAAAATGACCTTGTGGTAGTAGTTGGAAACGACGGATTGTGCAAACGGGGTCAATGACCTAAGGTCATTGTAGGGCGGGGGGGGGTGATTAGTGAGGGCGGGAGGGGGTGACCTTGGGCTAGTGGCTGGTGTTTGTGTGCACAATGTGGCAACAGTGTAAGGAATTTATTAGATCTGGCAACGTCGCATTTGTTTACATTGCGTTTCATTCATGGGGTGGTTTGACCTTTGATGACGTCTGGTCTTATATTTGTTTACTTCCGCGTCGACGCGGCCGGTTTCGTCTGTGAGATCACCTTCAGGGCTGCTTTAAGTGGTTTTTATAATTTATCATCGGTAGTTAACCTGGTGCATTTGTTTGGTGGGGGTGATTGAACTTTGTACCGGTCTTGTGAGATGGGTGTGACGTAATTTCATTAAAACATCGTCGCTTTGTTTACATTTGAGTTGTAGTAGGAGTGTAAATAACCTTGTGACGTAACGGGGCATTGACCGTGTGACGTCAGAGCATGAACCTGGTGCATTTGTTTGCAATGGTGGGGGTGATTGAACTTTGTACCGGTCTTGTGAGATGGGTGTGACGTAATTTCATTAAAAGAAAAACATCGTCGCTTTGTTTACATTTGAGTTGTAGTAGGAGTGTAAATAACCTTGTGACGTAACGGGGCATTGACCGTGTGACGTCAGAGCATGAGTCACAGCTGGTCCACCTCCCCGCTTCCCAGTATGCGTTTCTCAGCAGTTCATACTTTATCTCACGGATGATAAGGCGCTGTAGTAGTGCGTAAAAATGACCTTGTGACGTCAGTTCCGTCAGAGCAGACACCACTATCGTACTTTGAATTATATTCAAAGTGATCAAGGGAAAGAATTTTACAACTCAAAGTTTAATTCTCTGATGAAAAAATACTCTATTAATCATTATTCTACTTTTACCTCAATGAAGGCTTCCATTGTAGAAAGGTTTAATATCCAGATGTATATCTTGTAGAAAAGGTTTTGAAGAGAAAAGGAAACAAGTTGTACGTGAAGTGGTTGGGATTGGAAGAACGCAGCTGGATTGACAGAAAGGATATTGCATAATGTTGTGAAAGAAGAAAAAAACACTCTGATATTAGACATTTATTTTTTTTTTTTTTTTAATCCTGTTACAACAAAACGTTTATTAAAAACATTCCTAAAATATAAAATAGGATTTTTTTATTGACTTGTTGCTGCTATAACATGTAAAATAAAATCTAGTGATTGATAATTAATGTTCTTGTTTTTTTTTTGTTTTTTTTTAACCTACACTTCTATGATTTAAGTAATCATTTATTTATTCATTTATTAATGTTTTAGAATTAATTAATTACAACTATTATATACTTATAACTACAATTACATATAACAATTAACAATTATATAACTAATGCAATGAATAATGGCCGTAAGGTAGCGTATCTGTATTGTTAATTGCTGTATGGCGTTTATCATCATATGGGGAAAGAGACTTTTTATTTATTAATACTGTTTGCACTTGATGTCTTTTTGATTGTATAATTTGAAATTGACTGTACATCGACTCGTAATTTCTTATAGTATTTAAATAATCTTGAAATGTGAATTCACGAACTGCACATTTTTTAATCCCTTTGGATCGTTTTATAAGTAAACCATGTTTAGTTATAAATGAATACATTTTTGGTCTTAAGCCAACGTATTCAACAATTGGATCTCCAGCTGTTTCATCTTTGAGCATTCCTACAATTTTTTTGTTTTTGTCAGAATAAGAACGATGCTCTGTCGGATAATTACTTGTATCGAAATAGTCTTTTAAATTGTTACTTATGTCGTCGTATATATCTTCTGTATTAATAAGGTATAGAAGTGAATCGGTGTCTATATAGCACAGGTTTATATTTTGCGGACCATAAGCTTTTAAGAATACGTCATAATGTAATTTGTACATTAAAACCTTTGAAAGTTCCAGTATGCTAAAACCGACATAAAGGGGTTTATCAAATACAATTTTTTCCTTCTCTAACTGGACGGATACTACATTTTCAGTGAAAATTATTCTCTCTTTGAAATTTGGCTTTTTAACTAGTTTGTTTAACGATCTTTTATTTGTTACAATTTTTAGGTCTATTCGTTTTCTAACGTTTTCCATAAATTTCCCAAAACAGGAGTTGTTCATGAGTTTGAAAAAATCTGACTCAAAAGGATTGGTAGACTTAGCTCTATGTTTGCTATTTAAATTAATGTATGGAGCCAACCAATTCTTTTGGTTAAATTTTAAAACTCTATGTATTTTTTTCAATTTAATCCCGAGATTTATAGCTTGTTTCAAGTTAACATAATGCACGATATAACGGGTTTTTGGTGTGAGTGTCGTTAGTAACTTTTCTGTAGTTTTATTGCAAGGGGGTTTTAATCTTTCGGGTAATAAAGGTAGTTGACAGTGCAAATCGTGTATGTCTTTAGGGTAATCAATGTCTACATCAAGTATGTACCCAACTTCAGAGTCATCGGGAACGTTTAACACGTCTAAATCTTCATTATGCCATTTAAAATCACTATATGGAAGGAAACAGTTCATTGCATAACCATACAAATTATTTACATCAGCATACATTAGGTAGCTAATGGGCAGATTTGGATCATAATCATCTACGTAACAATTATTTGCTTTGGCATAACGCTTGACAACTTGTGTAATACCTCCTCGAATTCCTTTTTCGATAAATAATACCATATCTAGGTCTTTTATAATGTCTAGCTCAATGTTTGTAGTTTTTAACATTGCTTCATAGCTAAGGCCCGGAAGAGACATAAAATAGGCTGGATCTAAGCGATATATATCTATACAGAGTTTACGAAATTTTTCAAAGACTTCGCATAATAAAATTACATCTGTTTTTATATACATTTCGGTATACTCTTTTAAGTTCTTTATATTGAAGGTTTTCCAAATGGTTTGAGCATGTTGATAATCAGAATTAGAAATATTTTCTAAAGTTAAATTGTTGTAAAATTTCTCTATTGCAGGTAACTTAGTTTCCTCCAACCGCGCGAAAGAATTTATGTAAGAATACGGGTAAATTCCTTTTTTTGTCAGCAATTCAACTTTGGTTTCTTCAGAAAATAACTGGTACAAATGAGGGAATGTGATTGAATGATTCACAGAACCTTTCTTCATGTTTTGTACTAGGGTGTCTAGGCTAGCTGCTAAAAATTTATAACTGTCTACGAACCTTATTTTAGTTTTACAATTTTTAAATGTTTTAGTGAAACTTATGTATTTTTCTGTGTTACTTGGAATTACAGTAACATCTCCTTCATGGTCGGCTAAAAAAGGAACAATAAAGTGCGAGTCATAACCCTGAAAGTTATGCATAAATACCGGAATAAAATTGGGAGTTTTTGCTTGTAAATTGCAATTGGAATGAGCCGCTCCAATAAACTTAGATGTTACATGATCGTGATGACGTACTTTCTCATCGTTATTTAAAGTTTTCTGGCATATAACGCATAAATCAGTAGATTGATAAATTAACTTTTCTTGCTCGGTCATTTCAGCCATAGGTTCGACATTTCCATATATTTTATCAGCTCTTTTAGCCAATTCATGTAATGCTTCCATAAACATTGACATACAGTTTTCACCGGTGAAAATTGATGGTTGTTGTTGATTAAATAATGGTATATCCGCTTTGACCATAAGTGATGCACAAAAGATTTTATGATTTTGAACTGATTTTGTCCAAGAAATTGATGGATTTTGTGAAGGACCCTCAATTGGTTCCAGATAGGATTCAAAGTCTGCATATGCTACAATTTTAATTTTTTGTGTGCATTCGAATTTTTTAAATTTGATTTTATCAGCAACTGGAAAATCCGATCTCACTGGTTTATGCGTACCGCAAAATAATAAATGCTCCTTTAATCTTTCTTCCGCGTTTTTTCCGCTTTTTGTTTTATATCCCCAGGAAATAGATGTTAAACATCTGTGACAAATTTCTTTGGCAGATTTGTCATCGGATATTTGTCTACTAACAAGCCGGCTTAAATTTGTGATGTAACAATAGTGCGAATTTCTTTCATTTTGAAGAAACAAAAGGTCAAATCTCTCCTTGTAGGTTTCTCTTTTGCTTATTCTTAAAGGAAATATATCATTTTTTTCATCTAAACCGTAAACATTAATTAAAACATTGTTTACATTTTCAAATTTTTTAATGTCTTTCATGGAAGTGGGATATGTAATACAATCGAAATTATAATTATTATCAAAATGTTCATACGACTTAGGATTGCTCGAACCAATAGTTTTGCTTAATATTGCTAATCGAAAACAATCATTGTTTACGTTTTTTACATTAATTACGGCATGCTTGTTTTCTATAACTTTTGGCAATTTAATAAATTGTTTCCCGCTGAGAGGTTTATATTTAGTTAAATGCAAGTATAGAAAGTTACATGATACAAATGTCCAACCAGAACCTTTAGCTTCAAAAGAATCTAATTCCAAGACTATTTTTTCGAATGATTCTCTAATATATTCGTCCAAATCGGTTGAAGAATCTATAACTTGCTGACTAGTCTTAAAATTCATATCGGACTTTTCCTCATTATTTTGACTTATTTTTTTATATGTACAGTCTAACTGTAGATTAACTTTAAATATATTCCATTGAGCCAAATATGATTTTAAAATCTTAATCAATTTTTCTTTGTTTACTTCTAAAAATGTTTTCGGAATTATGTTTTTATCCCGATTTTCAATATAAAAATCTAAAACTGTATTACCAAATGCAGCCTTTTTAATGCCTTGTTCATACGTGATTAAGCTACTGAGTTGTTCCTTATGATAAAGTTTATATTTCTTAGGAGAACTAATTCCTTTTTCTGCACTATTAACACTGGAGAAAGATGGTATGTTTGAATGTGTCCGTTTTTTAAATGGTAAATGAAGTTGAGATTGTTTCAAAGATGACCCAGCAGGAGTTTGGAAATTTTCCATTGCTAACGATTGGCTACTGTGGCCCACGAACGCTTGAAGGGAACTGATGCGCTTTTTTTTTTTCTCACATACAATTTTATGTCGTGAACAGCTAAAATTTGATTTAAATTCGCGACTGCAATTTGTGCACGAATGAAATTCCCATTTACATATATGAGAACTTAAATTTTGTAATAAGAGCCCACATTTTGTACATAAAACATCCATACCTTATGACACAGATACTTCCCCTAGGCCGATATTCACGCTTTTCTTATTTACTAAAACTTAAGATGTATGTATTTTTGCACTTCCCTCCGTATTTCATCTTCAATAATCCTAAAAATAAAAAAAATCTTACTTTTTTATTCTGAAAATTAAGTATTAATAATTTTAAAATTTTAAATTAAGTATTAATTTAATTGATCGCAATAACAATTAATGATATGAAAACTCACCGTCATACTGCTCTATCTCTTCATCGGTGAAACATTCGCGGTACCTCTTTGGAAGAAAGGTTCGGATGAGTTCTCCTTCCTCTCCCTCTATGATGGCCTGCAGTGATTGGCCGTATTCAGTATTTTTTAAATTGAGTTTAAGTATTTTATATGCCGCTCCCTCTTCTAATTCTCCTATTGTCTTATAGGCTGTAAGACCGTTTAATTTATTCAAAAGAGTCATCTGCAATGTTTATAACAATCATTGTTAAAATGATTCAATATTGTCAAGATTTTTATCATAATGTTAAGATTAGTTAAAACAAGTAGCTTAACAACTTACGTTTAAGCAGTGACTAGCGACAGCGGAGAGCATAACACGGAGGCAAAACAGAGTGACGTAGGCCAGTGGCTGAAGAGGGAACGCTTATAAAGACTTGGAATAGGTGGTATCATGACCATATATGGACACAAATATAACCGCTGAGCAAAGAATAATGGAAGACGGGTAGGTTGCATCGCGATGACTCATGCTCTGACGAATCTGTCATCACATGGTATGACCATATATGGGAATGGAAATATAGAGAACCGAGAATGCAACTATGCGAATGTAACTCACAGACAAGGTTGATTATTATTACCGTTTATCTGTAATATTTATAACCATTAGATTGCTATCACTATGCTAGGATTAGTTTTTGTATCATCGGATGAAATGTTTGTAGCTCTTTTGTAATAAGATGTTTTTGGCACTAATGCTGATTTTCTGTAAATATTAACAGACTTTATCTCACTTTTATCAGGGGATTCGCCCCAAACATCACTCTCTCTTCTTTTTATTCTTTTGGGCGTCGATGCAAGTTCCGGTTTGGCCTGGTACAATTGTACTGATTGTTTAATGTCTTCTAGAGGTTGAAGCACGGGTGTAAAGAATTCTTGTCGACCTTTTTCAATATCTTGGAGACTACGCTTCAAAGATTGATATTTGTTTTTCAAAATCTCGCTAGTTTTTATAATCTCACGAGTGACTCTTGGGTCCATGACTGCTCTTTATATATCCACAATGAATGTATCGATTCCTTTTCTAAAACGCCCATTGTTCAGGTCTCTACTTTTGTCAATGACGAGATAACTAAAAGAATCTTTCCAACATAACGAACACATATCTTTAAAAAGTGAAAAACTTAAATCTGGAGTGCTTACATGTTCTTCGTAAATATGTTTCAAATTTAACTCATCTTGAGGAAATACTATTAAAAAATTAAAGTTACATCTGATAAGGTGTCTCGGGATACAAACATAACTTTGTGTTAAATAAAAGCAATCAAGGTTCATGTGACGACCATAACTAAAATATCGTTTAATTATATCCTGATCTTCCATAGTCACATCATCGAATATACAGACCGAATTGGATTCAACTTCTTGAGGCAATTCTTTTGCATCTTCAAATTCGAATAATCCTATTTCAGGAACTAGATTTATGATACTTTTTAAATATTGATATTTCGGTTGATGTAAAGTTTTTCCGAAAAGATACACATTTTTAAATTTTAAGCCATTCGGATTTAATAAAAGTCCAATCATGATATTAGTCTTTCCGCATCCGCTTGGTCCACAAATCGATGCCCTAATGGTGCTTGGTAATAATGAACTGTGCCTCCTCTCTGAATCCCACTTAACAGGGGAGAAGTCAGTAGTAGAGAAACGTTGTCCTTGTCTAACTAATTTCATTCTGAATGCAAACAACATCATCTTTCCTCTGTATATATATATATATATATATCTCAGTTCTTTATTTTCCAAGTACAGTATGGTTCGTAGGACTCGCAAAGGAAGAGGCTTGCTGAACAGTGTTATTAACAAGTTACCAATTGAATTACACCTTCCGGGATATCAGTATTGCGGGCCGGGTACGAAATTAGAAAAACGTTTAATTGCGGGTGATAGTGGAATAAACAAACTTGATAGAGCTTGTAAAGAACACGATATAGCTTATCGCAAACATACGAATATGGATAGTCGCAAACAAGCGGACAAGATCCTAGCTGATAATGCTTGGAAACGAGTTAAAGCTTCAGATTCGTCATGGGGAGAAAAAGTTGCAGCTTGGCTAGTTACAAATGTCATGAAGGCGAAAGGGAAAACTGGTTCAGGTTTAAAAAATAAGAAAAAGAAAGGGAAGATAAATTTTATGGATTTGGTTAAATCGTCAAAGGTTGATGATGTATCATCAATTCTGAACGCATCGAAAGTGGCGTATAAGAAGGCTAAAAAACATTTACGCGGTAAGGTGAATCCTTTACCGCCTAGAATTCTACCGCTACCAAAGGAGGGAGGCTTTCTCCAATTTCTTGTACCGTTGATGGCAGGACTTTCCGCTGTAGGATCTTTGGCAGGAGGAGCTGCGAGTGTGGCAAAAGCGATCAATGAGACGAAAGAGGCCAAACTTAAATTAGACGAGCAAAAGAGACATAACATGGCAATGGAAGGTCAGAAAGTTGGTGATGGACTTTATTTGAAGCCCCACAGGGATGGTTACGGTCTGTTTATAAGCCGACAAAAAAGACCTAGAAAAATATGACTACCAAATAAACCGTTGACCGATCTTGAATTAAATTATATGGCTAAAGATTTAAATATTCAAAATTTTCGTGGAGTATTTATGATCGATAATCTCCCTAAATATCCGAATAAATATGAGACAGCTATTATAAACTTGCAAACAAGTTCAGAACCTGGTTCTCATTGGGTGTGTTATGTGAAAAAAGATAATCTTGTGAAATACTTTGATTCGTTTGGAAATTTGAAACCACCACCACAGCTACTTGACTATTTCAAGGGTTCAAAAATAACTTACAACAGACGTCGTTATCAGAAGTGGAATACTCAGATTTGCGGACATCTCTGCTTAAAGTATTTAGCTGATGTTTCTCATAAATTTTGATCATTCATAATCATGAGCTATACAGTATCGTTTACGGGAAATTCTAGTGTTCTTCATGCAAACTTTTTACCTCCGCTGGAATTAGGCTCAAGTTATACAGTTGGTTTATTATCTTTTGACACATACAATACTATTCCGAATATAAGAAAGGATGTTAGCGATAAGTTTTATTTTGGAAATTCGACGATCCAGATACCTGAAGGATCGTATGATATCGATGCACTAAATTCTTTTCTTCGCGAAGAAATTGCTCACCAGGAACCTGGTGCGGGGTTTATGCTGCGAGGAAATCAGAATACTTTAAAGGCTGAACTTAGAACAACGAAGCCGGTCTACTTCAACTTCCCCGACAAGCCCCATTCTATTGGTCCACTGTTGGGTTTTCATCGTCCAAATCATGTCATCAACCCAGTGCATCGGTACAGCGAATCAGATGGTATTGTGAAAATTCTTTCTGTAAACACTATTTCGATTCATTGTAACATCGCAGTAGGGTCTTATGTCAATGGAGATCCGGATCATAGCATACACCAATTCTTTCCGGCTGTAGAACCAGGATATAAAATAATAGAAACCCCGAATCCTGTCATTTACTTTCCTACTAACGTGAGGACTGTTGACAATATTACCGTTCGGTTAGTGGATCAAGACGGAGAACTTATTGACTTTAGGGGAGAAACTGTTACATTGAGAATACATTTGAAGAAAAATGGGGATTGATTTTACGATGGATGGTGTCCAGAATAATAGTGTAGCTCGTTATAAAAGGAGAGAGCAAGCCATGTTAAGAATTAGTAATCCTAAATTGACGAGACAGTTAACAAATGCAAACGCTAACTTTTTGAAACAGTGCGGTTTTCGGTTACAAAATAAGAAAAAATGAATAACATACTCAACATTACATCAGATATAAAATTTGATGATTCCCTTACGCAATTCCAGTATCATTCACATCAGCCGTATGCGGGGAACACCTTTAACAGGTCCGACGAAATCAGAATACCTATACATCAACAAGATGTCTACACGTTTCCTTCATTAAGTTATGTTTATCTTGAAGGACGAATTTTAAAAAAAGATGGTACTCCTGGAGCTACTTCAAAATTGACTAATAACGCATTTGCGTTTTTGTTTGACGAGATTAGATATGAATTGAATGGCATTGAAGTTGATAGAGTGAGAAATCCTGGAATAACTACAACGCTTAAAGGTCATGCATCATTTTCACCTACTCATATCAAAGGGCTAGAAAATGCGGGATGGACGATGCCCGGTGTTAACAATACTCTTTCCTTAGACAAAAACGGATTTTTCAGCGCATGCCTGCCCCTGGATATTCTTTTAGGAATATGTGAGGACTATAGAAAAATTTTAATAAATCTTAAGCAGGAACTCGTTTTGATTCGATCTAGTACGGACTTGAACTGTGTGAAGGGTAACGATGATAACATCCAAATAAAATTGGACAAAGTGGTTTGGAGGATGCCTCATATTCGTGTTTCTGATCAAGAACGTCTTAGATTGCTGAAGATGGTTGACAAAAACAAGGTCATATCAATTCCGTTTCGATCATGGGATCTTTACGAATACCCTAGTTTGCCTGCAACACAGCAGGAAAATTGGACTGTCAAAACATCGACAAATTTAGAAAAGCCGCGGTATGTTATTATCGCATTCCAGACTGATCGAACGAGAAACGCTACCAAAGACAGCAGTCAGTTTGATAGTTGCAAATTGAAAAATTTGAAACTCTATCTGAATAGCGAACAATATCCTTATGACGATTTGAATTTAGATTTTGCACAAGGAAAAGTGGCTCTCCTCTACGAAATGTATGTAGAGTTTCAAGAGAGTTATTATAATAGGAGACATTCTCAGCCTCTACTGTCACGATCTGATTTTGAGACATTCGCACCTATAGCCATCATAGATTGTTCTAAACAATCTGAAGCAATAAAAAGTACGACTATTGATATTCGTGTATTACTAGAGGCGAGTGAGAACTTTCCGCCAAATACTAAGGCATACTGTCTTATTCTTCACGATAAAATTGTAGAATATGAGGTGGGAACCGGTTTGGTCCGTAAAATGTACTGAAACAACATGTATATATAGAGCTTAGATCGACTGCAAAAAATATCACTTCACCGTAGGACATTGACTGAAGCATATAATGCGTTCGGCGGTCATTGATTTTCAGGGCTATCGCTCGGCTTCTAATTCATTGATCGTTAAAGAACTATCTGTAATCTCCATCAGCCATGGTTCATCGTGGCATTGGTTTTTCAAACCACCTCGAGATGTCGGAGAAGTGGGTGAGTCGAAAACAAATCTTTGGGTAAAGAAACATATTCACGGACTGGAATGGAACTATGGTGATGTACCATATGAGGATATGAGATATTTCTTACTATCCATCACGGAAGACTATGACACATTATGGGGAAAAGGAATGGAAAAATGCAATTTCATAGAAGAACTTATCGATAAACCAGTCTACGATCTTCATGATTTCGGCTGTCCAAACTTGAAAATTTTAGAAAATGATAAGATTGCATGTAGTTTTCATTTGAACACTTCCTTTGTCTGCTCATTAAATCAAGCCCATCGATTGGCTGCATGGGTCAGAAAAAATTCTGAGGCTTTAAATTTCAATAAAGAAGAGGTACGTAAGCAATCATTTAGAAACATTGACTCGCCTCATCATCTGCTGTCGTTTGCAGGATTTATACGCGGAGTCAAGGATAGTGTTAAATGTGTATACTGCGGACTGGTCTATGATTCCAAATCACTAATCAATCCTCTCAAGTACCATAAGGCGAGTCGTCCTCAGTGTTTGTGGTTTGAAAAGGAGTATTTATAAAAATGACAGGAAGGACCTTGTATCACTTTGATAATGGACAGAATGGAGGCTGTAATACGTCGCTTGGGAGAAGAAGGCATAGAAACTCTAACTACTGAAGAATTGAGAATTTTACCCCGCTCGTTGCTTTTGTACGTTTTGGACTGTACATTGGATTATATCTGGGACAACTTACCTGAGGAATGGCAACATGATGAGGAATTTATCCAGAAACGAAGACTTTCCTACATTGATGAAGACTCTACTTATTATTAATTGTACTATATGTATTTTTGAAATTTTGTTTTATTTGTTTACATTATTTTATTGTTATGAATAAACAATGCACATTTTATAAGTTGGTTTATTATTTTATTATACCTTATTTTTTTTTTTTAATTTATAGGAAGGGTGTTGGGTAAAAATAAATGCAACGAAATATAGAAAACAATTATATATTTTTTCATATCGATACAATTACACTTTTTATTCCATTAATTATTATTACATATATCGTTAAGTTCGTTTAAATTATAAAAAAGGGTATTGGTATTAATACTAAAATCAATCGGCACACATTCCGCAGGTTCGGTGAGTTGACATTTTTCATTTTTCTGGTATAGATCGACCATCTTGGTTATCAAGACCAGCGAGTCATTGATTTTCTTAATGTTCGTACATAGCTTAGTCGTTTCTATCCTGTTAAAACATGCTGAAACAGACTCAAGAGTCGATGGACTTTGGTTAAACATTGATAAACAATGAAAAACCTGTTCTATTTTCATTACTCTGTTTCTACCCCTCGTAGAATATAAACAAAGTACATTTTTACATCTTACTCGCTCATCGGCATCCACCTTCTTGTTACGTCTGTTTTGTAATAGAGACAGCATCCTAGGAATCTGCGCTTCAACGAATTTCCACTCTTCTGCATCCATATAAACAACTGTTTTCTTATCCATAACGGCGATTGTAGGCACATAATCGCACACACCGACTCGAACTAGTTTGCTCCTAGTTATGGGATAATCAGTTACTAATTCCAATCGACGTGAAACAACCATCTCGCAAGGCTACAACGTCGACACTGAGAGATTTTAAACGTTGGAGGTGGGAAGATGAAGTTTTTCTAAATTTTTTATTAAATGATTTATCTCTAATTTTTTTTCATACAATGATATCCAGTTTTTCAAGTCGTTGAGTTGACGTAGAAAAATACATAGTCTCCTGCGAGTATCAGCAACACCCATATCTTTTTTCTTCTTCACCATCAATTACATCACCTATTTTTAACGGCAAGCTTTCCAGTTGATCCAAATACTTGATAAATGCACAATTTTCAGACCATTTCTTATGATCTAATAAAGGATCGTCAAACTCTTCCCATTCGTGCACTATTACTCCGCAAAATGGACACCTTGTTCGGTCAGAGACTTTTAAATAATAAAATCCCGCAGACGCTAACCTCAAAGGACTCACTGGTGACGTCCAGCCGACAAATGTCGACAGACGGTCTTTCTCATACCTCAAGTTCCTACTTGTCAAACGTCCCATGATAAACTAACAAGTAAGGGCAATTGACGAAGGAGCAAATTTATAATTACCTCGACACCCTGCGACGAACGGGTATGCATTAGCTCATTAAACTAAAACATGACCCCCTCGAAGCGACGATCTCACAGGCCGACAACCAGTTCACGTACAGGGTTCTATACCCCCACATCAATGTAAACAAAATACCCTAAGACACGGGAATACTTGTCAATGCGGCAGTAAATATACAAGGATAAGTGTTTTTTCTTTTAATGAAATTACGTCACACCCATCTCACAAGACCGGTACAAAGTTCAATCACCCCCACCATTGCAAACAAATGCACCAGGTTCATGCTCTGACGTCACACGGTCAATGCCCCGTTACGTCACAAGGTTATTTACACTCCTACTACAACTCAAATGTAAACAAAGCGACGATGTTTTTCTTTTAATGAAATTACGTCACACCCATCTCACAAGACCGGTACAAAGTTCAATCACCCCCACCATTGAAAACAAATGCACCAGGTTAACTACCGATGATAAATTATAAACCACTTAAAGCAGCCCTGAAGGTGATCTCACAGAGGAAACCGGCCGCGTCGACGCGGAAGTAAACAAATATAAGACCAGTAAAAGACAACGTCATCCAAGGTCAAACCACTCCATGAATGAAACGACCTCCTGATGAACCGCTATAGTTCAATCACCCCCACCAATGTAAACAAATGCGACGTTGCCAGATCTAATAAATTCCTTACACTGTTGCCACATTGTGCACACAAACACCAGCCACTAGCCCAAGGTCACCCCCTCCCGCCCTCACTAATCACCCCCCCGCCCTACAATGACCTTAGGTCATTGACCCCGTTTGCACAATCCGTCGTTTCCAACTACTTATAATCAATTTAGAAATCATAATTAGGTACCTGAAAAGGTAAGTTGGAAGATAGCGTTCGTCCTGATAATCGAAAAATCAAACAGCACAATTTCACGCTATTAATACTTCTAGATCCTTTTTATTTTACACTTCGATAACCCCTCTAAAAAAGAGTAAATTTAAAAATAACTGAGGCCTTAATAAAAATACAAAAAAAAGAAAAAGAAAAGAGAAACTTACAATCTTATTGTTGTCAGGAAAGTTTATTTTAAACACAAAAAAGTACTTTTTTATTTGAAGAATTTTTCGAAGTATTTTTTTCAAAACTCATCCTTATTTTCCATCGACAAAATAATGGAAACCAAAAATATATAAATAAGCCTTAATGGTTTTGGAGATACTCTCTAGATTAATAAAGAAGTGGTAGATTTATATTTTAGTCAAATATATACAACGATAGTCCGCAGACAGTAGTTTTTTGTTAGATCTTTTCGCTATATAAAGAAATATTAGCATCAATCAAATTTCCTATAAAGATAAATGAATTTAACGTGAAGAGAGCTAAGTTTATTTAAAGTATTTTATCTTATTTTTTAATGTTATTGTTTATTTAAGTGTTAAGAGCGCTGAGTTACTGTGGTTATACATTGTTTATCCTGCTAACAGCCATAGATCAATTCTGTGGGGTCTGGAGACCATCCTGGGGCTCACCCAGCCGGTATAAAGTGGCTACCCTTAACTCTTGTACTTTCCGACCAACTGTAAAGATAACATGTTACTCTCCTGATTATCAATATATTCTCTAGAGAGAGGAATATCGAGATTCATTGCAACGCGACTCACAGCAGACTCAAGTTGCTTAGGTAACTGCTCTACACACCCCGCCATCATGGACTCATAAATGTTTACCCCGAAATTAGTAACTGTGCATTTTAAATTATTTTCACAACCTCTATAACATCGTTTTAAATGTCTCCTATAACATTAAGCGTAACGATGGTTTATTGAGTTGGTTTCTAAACAGAACAATATAAAAAAATTTCAATATAAACTTCTCCCACGGTTACAACATTGAGAGGTTATTCGCGGTTCATACTGTACCAAGAATCTCAACAACCTTTAGAAATTGAGTTTAGATGGTCGAAAATCTGAATGTGAATTGATTTGGTGTTAAAGGAGTGTTTCTAAGGGTTTCATACTTTTTTCTTCCATCCTGCACTTTTCAATTTTTTAGTCTGAGTGGAAAAGAGAACCTACATCACCTGCTAAAGTTTAATTAACTAATCACTTATTCATTTAACGTCACTTTGCGACTTTATAATTAATAATTGACACCGCAAAGGCTCGGGAAACCCATTTTACGTCCTTTACGAAGGGTGGTATAACTAAGGATTTTTAACTCCCTTTGGAAACTTGTAAGGCCGAGCCGCGAAGTTGCGTCCATTGGTATAGATGAATGTTATGCTAGCTACTACACCACAGGTGATCCCTTACTTTTATTCATATAAGCTCCACCAAAAAAGACAGAAAAACAGAAAAAAAGGTTAGTTACAGCTATAGTAAGTGAAGTGCTGTAATTAGGGAGTCAGTATGAGAGCAATTTCAACTTTACGTTAATCACTAGATACCTACAATACAACTGATATATTTTGTATATTAATACATTAATTGAATCAAGATTATTTAATTTAATTTAAAATAACTAAATATCCTTGTATTTTTTAGCCCGATGGAGAGCTAGAATATTTTTTTTATTAATTCGAGAGGTTATTCTGGAAGGCAGAATGACTTTAATTCCCTAAAGTACAAAGGAACCCTTCTAATATCCTGCTTCTGACATGCCAGATCAATAAAAAACCAATTCTTTTATCCCTTTCCCTACGGATATCTAATATATGTTTGTTCAACCTCGGCTCTAACTTATTATTAATTGTTTCCTATTTTCACAGGCCAAATGAAAAAATGAAGTATCGTTTGCAGAACTAAAATTGATAAAAATGAGAATATAACGTGTTTTGTGATCTCAAATCTCAATGATAATATAAAATAGCTAATTATATGTAATAATAAATTTATGATATTGTTGGGAAACAGTTTTATCTAACACATGTAGCAAAGTTTGGACACTTCAGAGGTATCCAATCTTCTCCTGAATAGCGGTTTCCCCTTTTTTTATGATAGCAATAAATTTTATGATTATAGCCGTCATAAAAGCTTTACTTTAAACTCAGGCTTTTTCTGAAACTCCTGCTAATACGTGTTTGTTCGTTGTTAGGATTGAGAGACAATGTTTGTTACTCAACAAACAACAGAGTTCTCATTTAAATGTAATTATTTTCACGTCACCAGACGAGGGAAAGAAAAACAAACCTTAATAATCCCTCAGTATAGCTGAATAGTGAATATCCTTAAAAAAAAAATGTCCTGATAAAGGGAAAATGCTCCCAAAGCGTAAACATGATTCGGAAGTAATTTAAGATTTAAAAAAATAACCAAAATTAATGATTTAATGCATACATTAATAGCTTTCTTACTAAATACAAAAAGAGGATTTTTTACAAATAATTAATTTGAATTTGCCATAATAATAAATAACAGCAAACTAACTGTTTAAATTCTTAAGGACTAATGACGTAATAAAGGAGTTTAAGAATAAAAATCAACAGCACTCGACAGGACCACTTATCTGGGGCTTATGTCCCAGAAAGGGCTCTCTCTATTTTATTCTATCATCGCAATACTGAGTAGGTTTACAGATTATATTTTCTGAAATTGCCTGTTGGTTTGTCCAGATAGGTACATATACACACATAAATACTTACATAAGATATTAACAAAATGTTACAGAGTGCAATGAAATAATAGGGGGCATAAAAAAAAATAACCGTTTTATCAAAGTCCAGAGTTCAAAAGTCTTTAAATATTTTAATGCTATTTATTATTTACTTAATAATCCCTTTAGAGCATTCTCTAAGCTTGTTTACTAACACTGGACTTCTTAAAAAAAAACTCAGTTTAGTTATTTATTTCAAAGGAGAAACATGACAGTGTCCTACGAAATTTTCATAATTTTAAGACATTACTGGAAAACCAATTTCACAGCCGCTGAAGCAACTCGTGAAATAATTAAATATTAAGGCAAATGTGTCTTTGACCAGCGCACTGCGCGGCGTTGGTTTGAACAATTTAGCAGTGGAGATACGACGTTGGAAAGGAAGAAGGGCTCCGGGCGACCATTAATGGATATTGATGAGGTTCTGAAGGAAGCTGTTGAGTCGAATCCGTCCACAAGTACTCACGAACTTGCCAGGGAGTGTGGAGTATCAAAAGATACTATACGATATTTGTTTTTTTTATATACACCCCATTATATCTTAATCACAATAGTAACTCATTAATCCTGCCATTTTTAATATTAAGCATATTGGACTTGGATTGTTTTTAAGTTAAGGCGTAAAACCAATTGGTCATCAACGCCTAAGTTTATGTTATAATAAATACATATATATATATATATATATATATATATATATATATATATATATATATATATTGCTTTATTCGGTTTTAATAATAATTATTATAACTATTTCCAATAATTTATAGTGGTTAGAATAACAAAGGAAGCGTACATCAGTATGGCAGGCGGCCTTAGGATTCTTAAAAGAATAAAAACATCGTTAGTCATGCCGTCCTTCTGAAGGGACCTAGGATGGAGATTCCGAGCCAATGCG
Source organism: Arma custos (assembly GCA_037127475.1). NCBI lineage: Eukaryota > Metazoa > Arthropoda > Insecta > Hemiptera > Pentatomidae > Arma > Arma custos. The sequence continues at coordinate 60,125,604 of CM073765.1, forward strand.
TTGTGAGTTAAAAATCAATAAAATCCCTATCCTTATTATACCTGGGTAGGCAATATGTACGATTTTTACTGTAGCATCGTCCGATTAGCCATAGCAGGGTAAATTGGAGTTAAAGGAATAAATATCAGCAAACAATTTATGTATGTATATGCAAATAAACGACTGATACTCCTACATCATACAATCTGTATTAGGATCTGCGAGTCATGGCAGATGACAGCTGTGCCCCGTGGGTAGAGGGTAGTTGTCTAAGTGTTGTCAATCGTAATTTCATACATCATTTCCCTCCCCGCTTTCGCTTTACTGATAACGCCCAGTATTACCCTTATTGTTTCCAGTCTAATTTATTTCTGTTTCTCAGGCTTGTAATTATTTTAATTTTAATTATTCATATTTACAACAATGTTTAAAAAATACAACTATTAAGTGTTATGAACACTGAAATATTAAAATAAAACAAATTGTAGATAAACTTCTAACTGATATTGAGCCAACGAGAGATTTAAATAAGGGGCATCGGAGGATTAATTGAAGAAGAAGCTTTGAGTAGGGACAAAGTTTGTCTTGTAATGATTGATATCGGGTTTGAGCCAAATCAGATACAAACGGGTCACTAAGGTCATTATGGATGACTTAATTCATAACCAAATAAGGAGGATTGAGGAATTTATGAGCCATTTTGGGTTGTACCGATTGGATATGAAAAGAATTCAATGGCTTAGTGGAGCCCTTTCAGTTGTACAAATTAAAAATGTTTATAGCTTTGAGCCCCATGCAATGTAGTACATATTATATTATAATTTTGATATTTTCGTATTTTAGTTCTATAATATAGAGATCCTACGCACATAAAAATAAAAACACGATTAATGATTAATTAGCAGTTAGAACATATTCTATCACAGTTAGTAATGATCATATTAATATATCCCTCCTTAAATAAAGAAAAATATAGAAAGGAATAAGGAAAAAAAAAATATATAAATATATATATATATAAAATATAATATATAAAAAAAAATTCTTAAATCGGGAAAACTGTTTATTGGAAAGCCAACGTTTCGACCCACATTGCATGTTTTCGTTCGACACTTACTAGACAAACGCTCTAAGCTCCCATTTAATTACAAAAGACCCATACATAACAATCATTACACCCATCTGGAGTAACGGAGTAGAGCTTTGAGGCTCCATTAAGCTTTCGAATTACTCTCGTATTCAATCTTTACAATCCAAAATCCTCAATTATCCACAATCATTTTAGTGTCTCGTTTTTGCTGATTTGGCCCAAATCCGATATCAATCTTTTCATGACAAATTTTATTCCCACTCAAACTTACTCGTTTCAAACCTAGCGACCTCTTCAATTCCTGATAATCCTCCGAAGCGTCTGAAGAGAAGATGAAGGCCTCGTGGCCTTCATTATTGAACACAACTTACCTTCATTCATGCCAATATGTATCATTCCTGCTATTTACTTGTATTGTTATATTAGAGGTGTAAATTTCAATGAATAAATTAATAAAAAAATAGAAAGATGTGGTTAAAAAGAAAATGTTTTGCCAAAGTAAATCACATACTACATGACAAACAATATAAAACAAAAAATAATAATAATAATGTAAAGGCAAGAAGAAAAAAAAAACGTGAATCAAACAGGTAACGTGAGACCAAGTTCATGATTTACCGTTCGATAGAAGACTATGTAGCCATACGGAGGTTTGGTCGTTCTAGCCACTTCCTAAATTGTTTTTTAATCGAAAAAGTTTTTTTCGGCAAGGATGTTCGCCAGCAAAGTTATAGCATGATTTGACCCTCTTCAAGCTTACCCCAACTTTCAGCTTGTACAAGGTCGTATATATATTTAACCTATAAAAACTTTTTGTGCACGTAAGGGTAGTGATCTGTGGTATCTTTGAAAATTCTTTTGGATCAAATGAATACCAACTATTGCCTAACTTCGGATTATTCTAATGAATATGATATTTAAATTATATATTCCCTTACGCTGTCTCATATCCTGAGGAGACAGCGTAAGGGATGCTTTCAGGAAGAGAGGAATTGACTGAAACTGAAGAAGAGGGCTGGTTCAGGAAAGAGATACTTAGTCCAGGTTCTATATGAGGAAGTAGAAGAGGGAATGAATATGATGATGATATTCGAATTTACAAGTGTACACTAAAAATACAACACTGAGATGAGCTGTTATTTTTGAAAGTGATATAAGTTCATTTTTTCATGTACTACTGTGATCAAAACGTAAGGTGAAATTGTCATTTAAAACTCCCGGGCGTTAGGAAGGCAAGTATTTTTTTTCCTAGGTTGGGAGGACTGTCTATAACATTTTCCAAATGTATGTCAAAAGGTTTGATTATCTCTGAATTACACGTGTTTTTGTAGATAACCAAAAGTCAATTTTTCGATTTTTACAATGGGTGATTTTGTATCACGAATGTAAAAATTGAAAAATCCACTTTTGGTTGTTTACAAAAACACGTGTAACTCGGAGATAATCAAGCCTTTTGACAAAAAGACGCTTGGCAAATGTTATAGACAGTCCCACCAACCTGGGAAAAAAAAAGTTTGTCTGCCTTCCTAATGCCCGGGAGTTTTAAATGACAATTTCACCTTAATTTTTGATCACAGTAGTATCAAGATATTTAAGGGTTTGTGTTTCAATTAATTTTAAAATATTGACAAACTCTAAGCGTAATGTTTTAACCCAATACAATGCCATTGAAAATTTATTTAGAACTAATAATCGTTAAAATTAGCTAAAAGATGATTTTTTTTAGATCCAAATGGACTATATGCCACATTAAAAAATATCAGATAAAATAAAGACTTTACCAAACTACGAGTAGAGAACTTAAGCATCTGCTATTAGTAGTAAAGAAACGCTAATCTTATAATCCATGCTTAATTTATCATTTAACAAAACTAAAATCAATTATACCAAATGATGCTGAATACTATTGTAAATAAGCTGTTTAATTTGTTTATATGTTTCCGGTAAAATTTCGAGAAAAAAAATTAAATTAAAGGAATTAAAAAACAATTTAACCTTTTATCCTTATTAACAAAATCAAAAAACAATATAATAATAAACTTCTGATAATACAGTTAGTAAGCCCTACGCTATGCTAATTAAGTAGACATAAAAAATCTAATAAAAAAAAGTACGTCATTTTCCCATTATAAGCTATTTTTTGAGTTTATAGGGACGATATTTAATATTTGGTACTATAATCAGATGCAACCTCAGGACTTATTTTAAAAAAAAATCACAGAGAAAAGAACTACCTCGTTGTATACACTGAAAAAATAGAAAGAACTACTACACCAGGTATCAGTTTTATATGCAGTCATGAAAATTTTTTTCTACCTTGAAAATTTAGAATAATATATTTGCTATATTTCTGGAAAGTAAGAATGCAAAAAAAAAAAAAGGATAATACTGAAAATCGTAACAACTAGGAATTGCAAATGATGAATATAGAAAAAAAAACTTACATTCTTACAAATCTTAACTGACGTTCTAGATAAGTTGTAAGTTACTCACCTGGAAAAAAAAATAGTATGCATTATTATAGTTAAATTAATATAAATAACTTTTAACATATTAAAACAATTTATATAAGAATGATTAATAAATGCCCTATACTATTGGCTCTCACTGGTCATCCAGTAACGATATATTTATTAAATGTTTGTATCAATATGATCCTCATGAACATATTTCATCACTTCTTTTGCAAAATATAACTTGCAGTCCAGAAAAAAACTTAGTTTTTCACTTAAATGTCAGTACAGTTTCATGTCCATTTCTAATTATGCCTAAGTAATCCATAAATATTAATGTTCAATTCATAAATAATTTTAATAATTTTTCTAAAGAAGGTCTATCAAATTTATCTTAAGTCAGTAATGTGGATGGATGAATCAGTAACATGGCACGAAAACTTTAAATTTGGTTATCATTCTCGATATTGTGAAGCTATAACAAAATACTATCGTACTTTCATTTTACAATAATATTAGGTAATAATCTGCATTAAAAAACTGTAAAAGTGTAATTATTAGAATTTATTTCAATAATATAAGCAACAGTTAGAACAGAATCATCTAAAAACCGTCAAAATGCAATATATATGACAAACTAAAAAAGCGAGCAAGGGGGCCGAGTTGTAAGATTAAGCAAAAGGAGGTTAGAGCAAGTAAGAAATTTTAAATATCTCGGTGCCTACCTTAACGACCACGGCTGGATAGATGGCGAAATAAAAGAACGAATAAAAGCTGCCAGCAGGTGTTTTAATTCCCTCAAAAAAGGATTAATCGGGAAAAAAAGTGTCAAAAAACACACAAAAAGTAGTTTTAAAAACACTTTCTTACAGATTCTCACATATTCAAGTAAATCTTGGACTCTACTCAAAAAGCATAAGAGCCAACTCTAAGCCATGGAGATTCGATGTATAAGAAGAATTGGGGGGGGGGGAGAACAGAAGAGAGTGCTAAACGTAACAATACGGTCAAATGTGGGGCTTCGGCCAGCTGGTTATATTATCGAGGAGCATCAGCTGAGATGGTTCGGCCATATTTCCAGAATGGCGGAAAACAGAGTGTCGAAGGCCGTATATGCGACAAAGCTGGAAGGTATGAGACCGAAAGGAAGACCAAAGAAGACTTGGGGAGGCGCCATCCAGGAGGCCTTGGAGAGGTTTGGAATGGGGAAAGAGAAGACGATTAGCACAGGAGAGGGATTCATGGATGAAGCTCTACAGAAAGGATCCTCACTCCGTTATGGGGGTAGAAGAAGAGAAGATTAAATAAATAAATATAAGACAAACTGCATATATGTTATTCTATTATATAAAATTAACATAATTAAAAATAGGGATGCTTATAATTTTCATATAAATTTAAATATCTTTGTAATTTCTATATAATTATTATATAGCATTTTATAGTGATGAATATAGGATATTTTTTAAAATTATTAAAGGGGCTTATTTAAGGGTTTTGTAGCTCTATATGAAGTGGATTTTATTTCATCTTAAGCTATACAATATCCCTTGATTGCCTTCTCTTGCAGCAAACTATCGATATCGGGAAATAGTTTTTTTTTTTACAGATCCAATCTTGCAACAACTGTCACCGCTGAACTATTTTTTAAACTATTACAGATAGTTGGCTGTCGGCTTAGTGATAGGTTTTTTGATGGAATATAATTATTTTTTATACATCATTTTAAATATGTCTGATCTATTAAATTTACCAAAAATAATGTAAATATAAAGTATTTTAACGATAAATCATAGGTTTAAATAGTGTTCCTAAATCAAAACAAAATTTGAAAATTAAGTATTTAAGGACTTATTATTAAATTAGCGCTTATCAACTATTAAATAATACAGCAAAATTTATCACCAGAACACCACAGGTGACCACACTATTGCTACTATATTACACAACCCATAAAATAATGGTAAAACATAAAAACTGAAAATGAACATAATAACTTATTTTTATTAGTTAATTATAAAACGATACATAAGAGATAATGGGCCCCGAAGATGGTAATAATTATAGGAAAAATACAAAACAAAAAATTTTTTGAGTTTAATATATAGTTTAATATATTTAATATTTAATGCACGCCACAATAGAGTTGTTTAAAGGTATCACTGTAATTCATTATTAAACGTTTCTAAAGGTATATAATGTTGTAACTGAGATAGGCACGGCGTAGTGAATACAGACCACCCAATACAGAATCGCCATGAAGGTTTAGTGGATCTAAAAAGTTTGCTGTTCAGAAGAAATATATGAATAATTTAAATAATTATTTAAAAAATTGTTTTTGTATTTATATTGTATAGTTAAAAAATTGTACAGAAAAATAAATAATTGATTAAAACAATATTTCTTGTAATATATTTTGAAAAACCATTAATATAACTTAAGTGAGAGATGAAAACAGTTGACTGGAAAATCTAATAGAGGATCGAAATAGTTGGGGTGTGCAGTCATAAATAACACCAAATAAGTCTTCACTTATTTGGTCTTATTTATGACTGCACCCTCCCCCCCCCCTCCAACTATTTTCATCCTCCATTATAACTAAATCTTTGTTATGACTATTAGTATAATATTTTATAGTTGGCACAAAACATTATAAATAATCAGCTTCATTACAGTACTTTCAACATCTAAAAGATTAAATTTTTGTCTGATTTATTATTTTTAATAATTTGATCAATATATTTAAAATTATATAGTAGCAATATTTTTCGAAACAATAATTGATATTAATTAATTCACATCATATTTGCAGGCCAATTGGAAATTTATTTTTAAAATCTAGGAAGATTTTTTTCCAATTACAGAAGAATCCCGAATAAATCTTCGAAAATTATAATAAAAAAATAACCTCACACCTTTAATAATCATAAATATTAATTTTGGAAACTAATACAGCCATTTTTGGTACTGACAAATTCTTAAAAAATAAATAAATTAATTACTTCTAGGGGTTTTTAATGTTAAAGAATGCTAATAGGGGTTTGTTGAGTGAGCCTGAAAATGACAGACTTCAGTACTATCGAATAAACTCCCTTCAACACATTTCTTTTTTTTTTCAATGCCTACAATCTCAATAAGTACAAATATCATAAATTTATAAGTTCAACACATAGAAAACATAATTTATTTTGTATAATAACACTTTACTTTGTATATAATAATAATAATAATAATGTCTTTATTTATTCTGGGACGAGTCCCTATAGAATAACAATACAGGCATTGTAAGCTATTAAATCTTAGAGTGTTAAATAATTACGTTTAATTAATTATTACAATTAATTTAATTAGTGAGAACGAATAAAAAAATGAACAAATCAAAAATGTGAATTACCTACAATAACAGTATTTCAAAAACATATTAGAAGAAAAGAAAGAAAAAAAAATTAAAATAAGTTTGCAATAATTATATAAGAGAAACAAATTTATGGTCACATATATCAAATTTATGCCAAGAAAAAAAACAAAAAAGAAAGATTAGACAAGATTATCCGAGATTTACCTTTCATCCCTTTTTGTCCTTTTTAATATCTATCTATATGACATTAATAATACATATGTACGTGGTTTAAATTCCACTCACTCAAATATATGAAAACAAAATAACACACAAAAATGTACATCTAAAAACATCATTCATTCATCGAATAAAGAGAGCATTAAGTCAATACTGATCCCCTACTATTTTCGATTTTTTGGGAATTGTAGGGATAATAGGTGCTGGAATATACGGGATTTGAAGGTTGGAAGATTATTGGAACGACGAATGGAAGAAGGTATAGAGTTCCAAAGGGATGAGGATCGGATCAGGAAAGCTCTGTCAAAGGCTGCAGTTCGGTGGGATGCTGTATATAGATCAGAGAGCCGAGAACGGGTGTTGCGGGAGAGGACTGTGGTTTTGAATTGAAGGAGATCGAAAATGTAAGATGGTCGACGGGATTGGATAACTTGGTAAAGGAAAGATGCTAGGACGTACTTACGGCGGTAGGAAGGGTAGAGCCATTTCAATTCTTCGTAATATCGGGTCACCGAAGCATCTCTAGGGATCCCAAAGATGAATCGAACGAAGCAATTAAGCAACCGCTTTAATTTTGCTTCGAGATCCCCAGAGATACCCCCATACACCGAACAACAATAGTCAAAATGGGGGAAAATTAAGGAAGAAACTAGGAGTTTACGGATTTCAAAAGGGAACAGGTGACGAAGGTAATTGAGACGCTTTAAGGTGGAGAAGGTACGACGAGAAATTTCAGAGATATGGTTTTTCCAGGAAAGGGTCTGATCAAAAGTAATTCCAAGGTTTTTGACTGTTGGGTAGAATTTGATAGGATTATTGTTTAGAAGGAGGATTGGATTATGGGGAATAGTTTTAAGGAAGTAGTTTGACCCTATTATTATTGCCTTGGTTTTGTCTACGTTCAACTTTAGCTTGTTATCCATTGCCCATCGATTTATTCGATTCAGGTCATCTTGGAGTTTTTCGGTGGCTAATATTAGATCGGAAGGGGAAAAGGATAGGTACACTTGAAAGTCATCGGCATAGAGATGATACTGGGAATGTCGGATAAGAAGTGGAAGGTCGTTTATGTAGATGGCAAATAGGGTGGGGGATAGTGATGAACCCTGTGGGACACCACAGGATAGCGGAAGGGTTATGGAGGGAGGTTGACCGGGGACCAAAACATATTGGGAGCGATCTGACAGGAAAGACTTGAACCATCCTAGAGCACTGTTGGATATAGGTAAGTTTCGTAGCTTGGCGAGAAGGATATTGTGGTCTACTGAGTCGAAGGCTTTGGAAAAATCTAAAAGGATCAGAATTGTTAATTTTTGCTGTTCAATTGCAGTATGGAGATCATGGGTGATTTTGAGGAGAGCGGATTGAGTTGAATAGCCTGGACGAAAGCCGGATTGGAGAGGGTTAATGAGGGAACGTTCTTCTAGAAAATTTGAAATTTGGTTTTGGGCTAGGCGTTCTAATGGTTTTGAGAGGTTAGAGAGAAGGGAGATAGGGCGGAAGTCATTTGGAGAGGAGGGATTTTCAACTTTATTTAGCGGGCGCACTAACGCGGTTTTCCAAGGCGTGGGAAATATGGAGTTTTGTAACGAGAAATTATAAATATGATGTAATACGGGCATTAAGACAGGAAGGCAGGATTTTAGTAGCTTTAAAGGAATATTGTCGGGGCCATAGTCACTGGTGCGCGATTTCAGAATGGCGTTTAATAGTTCGTCATATGATACATGGGAGAAAAAGAAGTTATCAGGGTTAAAGTTTATATGATCAATGTCGGTAGCGGATGAGGATTTAGGAGATGTGATGGGTACGAAGTGGTTATTGAGATTGTCTGGCGTGATTGAAAAGGAACAGAGTTTACCGGATACTGTTGGCGATAATTGTCGGAGTATTTTCCATTTGGATTTGGGATCGGTTGCATTGGTGAGGATGAATTGGATGTGGTTTGATTTTGCACGACGTATTGCAGATTGTGTTTCATTGCGAAGTAGTTTGAAACCTGCATAGTCTACTGATAGACGTGTGCGACGAAATTTTCTCCTTGCTGCTTCTCTTTTCTTCATCATTTCTTTTATTTCCGGGGTTAGCCAAGGTGCCGTTGGACGGCGTAAGGTAAGGGTTTTTAAAGGAGCATGGATGTCTAATATGGATTGCAGATTGGAAGTCAAGGTGGAAACCATCTGATCGATGGAACTATAGGAGTAAATGACGTCCCAGTTGATGGAACTTAAATCGGATTGAAGTGATTCGAAGGAAAGGAGATCCAAATTGCGATAGGACACCGTTCTGGGAGTAAAGGATTTGACTGGTAGGTCATATGAAATTTGAATGAGATCGTGTGATGAAAGAAACGGAACAGGATGTTGGGACGAGGAAAGAATTTTAAGAGGTGAATCAGAGATAAACAGGTCCAACCAGGTATCCGAAAATTGGGTGTGATGGGTTGGAGAGTAGGGAACTAGGTAAAGATTGAGAGAGAATATTAGATTTGAGAAAAAGGATTGATTGCTGGAATTCGAAAGCATATTAATATTGAAGTCACCACATATAATTATATTGGTGTAGGTAGAGACTAGTTGAAGAAGAGAGGATTCGAAGTGGTTGTCGAATGGAACATGAGGAGGTCGGTATACTACGGCATATAGAAGAGGAGAGGAGGAAGTTGAGATTTCAACAAATATATATTCTAGGTGAGGAAAGGTTGAGGCGGGAGATTGAAGAAGGATTTTAGCTTTAAGGCTTTCATGGATATATATACCAACTCCACCTCCCCTGCGGTCAGATCTGTCATAACGTATGAGAGAATAGTTAGGAAGGGACAATTGAGAGGAAAGAATGACAGGTTTGAGCCAAGTTTCGGAGACCGCTATGACATGGTAAAAGTTATCTTGGAAATATTTCTGAAACTCATCAATATGTGCAATAAGGGATTGTGCGTTAATGTGACAACAGTTCAGTAAATTAGTCATAACTAAGGACGAGAGAGAGAAATGACTGGTAAACGGAATACGGATTGAGGGATAGAAAATGAAAACTTTTCGGGCACAGAATAAATTAAACGATGATCATAATGAGTGAATGATGCGAAGATAGTTTTGAGTGATATGAAAATTGTCTTTTCTGAGAAAAATGAAAATAAAGAAATTCGTAAAAATAAATAACTGTTGTAAAAAAAAAGGAAACTGCTTAAATAAAAAATAAGTTTCAAATATAGAAGCACTTCTTCTCTACCTGAATGAAAAAGGAAATGAAAAATAACTATAAAAGAGTACAAATCTATGTAAAAAAATAAAAGTGAAAAGTTAAGGTGACTATTGGACGACACTCAGCTGAAAACGTCCAGATCACTAGGCTTGCTAATTGTCACTGCTGGGTAACCGTCCGACTGTCTACATCTGACTCGGCCTCCACTGAACCAAACATACTTAATTTTTGCAGATAGCTGCTTCTGCCTGGCTAACCAGTAAAGATGCTTGTTGGTAGGAGTCATAGCTTCACTGACGTAGATGCGGTGCGCCTCATTATCTCCCCAGCCTAGGTGTCGAGTGGAAAAGTCCCTTTTTATTTTCCTCTGACGAACCAATTCGTCCCTTAGGGCTTGTCGCACGAATCTGGCGATGATGGGGCCAGGAGTTCCTTCTTGTCTCACCCTGAGCCGTACGGCGTGGTCCAGATGTATATATGTATATATGTACGCATTTCTTCTTAAAGGGAAGAAGATGAAAAAAGAATGGTCAGGGTGGAGGTCAGAGCAATAATTTCTTAAATATGATTGAATTATTTATTTGAAAGCCAACGTTTCGACCCGAATTGCAGGTCTTCTTCAGGTCTTATACAAGAAAAAAAATTAAAATGATAGGATAAAATGTATAAAATAGGATATAGAGACAATGCTATTGGAGATATTAGATTCATACGTGAGGAGCAATTATTTGAACATATATTAGTAACTAAAACAATGGGATATGAGTGGTAACAGTAATGTTATATAAATTTAAAAACGGATAGAATAATTAGTAAGTATTATCTAATAAGTAACAAATAAAGTAATAAAATTAATCTAATAAATTATGTTCGAAATAAATGAAAGATGGCGAAATATACAGAGAAATACAATAGAATATAAAAATAATTTTTTTTAGAAAACATGGTTTCCCATCATTGTTGTTACTAGTCATATCCCATTGTTTTATTATATTTCAAATAATACCTTTAATTTATTCTAGAATTTAAATGATCCTCATTTTTGTATCTGGTTTTCTCAAATTAGTATTTTAGTTTGTATCTTGTATATCAAGCACTGAAGAAGACCTGCGATATGGGCCGGAACGTTGGCAATTATTTCATCGATTATCACCCGGACCATTTCTTCATCTTCGATTTCTTCTTCCACGTAAATATAAGGCCAAGTATTTCACCAAAATATAATTTAGTAGGTGGATGCCAGGATTACTGATTATTTAATTATTTGGTAGCGATATATTTTATTGATATAGCCCGTGAGGTGACGTACCATATTTGTTATCATATTCAAATATTAAATATAATCTGATACATAATACCGTATTTTATATTTAAATGTATACATATTTGCTGTATCTTTTACATATTGATGTGTATTGTGAAGAAGATGCTTGCCCTCTTTCCAGAGAAGAGTAGATGACATGACCTAAAAGGGACACTAAAAACCTATCGATTCGCTTCAAAGGGTCACATTCTGACTAAACGTTGTTTACATAAACGCGAGAGCTCGCCACTTTAGTCCCTATCCAAGCCCTACTTTGCATATCTTTGTACACATTACGATGCCAAGATATTTTAAATAAATATCTAAACTGCTTCTGTATTCATAGCTTTAAGATGTTTATAGTATTATTATGTATCTCTTCCAAAAATTGAACAAAAGCCATTTATTTACATATGCATGCGTATAACCCCTAATGTAAGTATATAAGTAAATCTTCTAATAACCTGTACCACTACAACTCATGAAGGGTCTGGGGTTCAGTACGTGGTAGAGACTGGATAACGGCTGAGCAGAGAGGTGATTTGCCCTAGAACAAAGGTCAATCGCCAGATTTTTCTCCTATGTTGGGTACTCACTTTGTAGAGGCTGGGTTAGCCCCCCCCCCCATGAGATCCTTCTCCAGCGTTGAACAGATTAAATAAAAATATGCCAAGTGGCGGGATATGAACCCAGGACCTTCTGCACGGCAACTCAGCGCTCTACTACTGAGCCACTCCGCTCCTAAGATCGTCCAATAATAGTTAAATATCTTCAAAATATAACTCGTAATCCATGGATATTAAGATTAAGATTCAGTGATCTAAACCACTGAGCTACCAGGGAGCGTATCGCTTAGAGCACTCCACCGGAGATGCAGACCACCCGAGTTCAAATCCCGGCCAGGAATAATCTTTTCTCTTCAAAACAAAAATATTTAAAAATAATCACCATCAAAATAACAATTAATAATAAAAAAAACTGTCTTTATTGCATACCTTATACGACAAAAAGCTTCAATTAAAAAAAAACAGACCAATAACTGAATGTAATGTTTAATGGTTGGCAGCCCCAGATAGATCTGGAACCCTCCTGTGGGCCGCTATAAAGTGAGTAAGCTCAAATAGGGAGGAAACCCGGGTGGTTGAGGGTGATGACCTCCCAAATCACTTTCTTTATCGATCCTGTAACTTTGAATATTTTTAATTCTCTCTAAAAAAAGTTTATCAAAGCTTAAACAGGCCGAGTTTTCGCAAGTTACTCAAAAACTTTTATATATTCAAGTTTATTTTTATTTTTTCGTTATCAAAACTTAAGGTAACCATGTAATATTAACTCTGTACTTAAAACCACAGTATTCGGACTTATTAGTGCACGACTGTTCCTCCTAAAGTTTCCTTTAGCTCATATTCAACCTACAAACTTCCAGTTCCTCTCCAGCTCACACAACTCTGGGATTATAAATTGAATAATTTACCTTATATACTACTGCATTCTCTAGGAAATCCAACCATAGAGCGATTTCTTAGCAGTTAGAATATCGAATCTATGCATCATATAAGTGAGCCATTCATCAGAAAAAGCAATTAATCAGATTTTTTGAAACGTTATAATTTTATGTGAAAGAGTACTTTATATCAAAAACACCTCCATAAGAATCGTAATCACGAATTGTCAATAAAATATCCTTATCCTCTGAGCCCAGCCTCCTTGATTTTTGAAGTACAGAAACTAAACGAGCCTAAAAATAAAGTTAGGAAGTCTGTCCACAGCCAACTTATTCACCTGACGTTTCTCCAACAGATCTCCATCAACATATTCAAATATTTGGACAACTGGACAACTTATTTAAGAGAATAATTTATTAAAATGAATCTCATTTGAAATACACATTTTCAGACTTTATTTCAACAAAAAACACTGCATTTTTCAGTTCTGGGATCAAAAATTTAAAGCACATTGGGGAAAATGTAAAAAATTGAGAGTACATATTTTAATAAAAATGTTTTGATTTCATAATGTTGTTGAACAATGTTTACGTCTCAGTAACCGTGAATGAGGAAAGTAGCTTTTGCATTTCAGGGAATGTACTTTTTTAAATTTATTTTTAAAAAATACATAAAAATGTATGCGTTCTTCTTTTGTCAAACAATTATCTCAGGGAAATTAAAGATCTATTGATCTTATTAATTTTTATATAGTAATATGTAATGCAACCCTGAGCTCATTAAAACTGAGGTTCAGAAATACTATTTAATTATGGATTGAAATACATGTCCCTCTCATTTCCAAAGTTGTACGTGGTTGATTCACCGGGAGTTGCTTTAATGGATAAAAATACTTCAGATACAATAATTATACATTCATTAAATGGTAATCATGGATAAAAAAATGTATTTCTAGTTACAAAATGCCCCTTTCTATTACATGTGAGTTCTTACTTCTTAAAATTCCTATATAAAGTTCTTGACAGCATCTTGACTCTCTGACATTCCCGCCTACAACTATGGAATCTTTCCTTTTCCAGGCACAGACCCTTGGAAACACTTAATATCTGCCCAGTAAGCCTTCACAGGCTTATTTAAATATTTATAGCATTCTAAAAAGTGACACATATAACGGACCATTCCTTTGAAAACGGAAATTTCTTATTTAACGACCCAATATAACGTGTAGAATTTCACTGATTAGCAGTGGAAATTAATTATTACAAATACGCCTGTGTGATGTGAGTTACCACTCGCAGAAGATTGCGAAGTTCCGAACCTAATTATTTTAAAATTATTTTTCTATATAATATTTTTTCAGAGAATTTTTCGGATATAAAATGGTTTCAGCCATATTTGAAATATAAGCGGAGTAAGTGACTTACTTTGTTTAACGTATTTAAGAAGAACAATAACAGTTAAAAAATGACTAAATTGATCAATTATTACTTTTATTTGATCAATTATTTGTTTACTGAATATTGCTTTACTGGTATACAGAGGCACATTGCTACTCCTAACATTTCTCGAGCCTTTTTCCCGCTGCAAAGACAGTAGCTGAGCTGGCTTTATCTCCCTCCCCGCAGAGCCGTTCTAGTGGCGCGATAAAACGAGAGGGGACAGCGCAGGAGTAGAGCATAAAGACCTTCCCTTCTGATAGCGTTCTCTGTCTCTGAGGGAGCTCCTCTCTTCTGAGGGCCTTTATCACAACAAAGCAACCGTTTTGTAAGGGAATGTATTTAACTCGGATTTATGGGATTCTTCAACAAAAAAAATTATAGGTAGCTCAAAGTATAACTGAGTTACTTTATTTATTCCGTCAATAGCAGTATTGAACCCTTTTATTGAAGACCTTTCCGGAAAATCTGGCGGTTGAGCCAAATCACCTCTTTGCACAACCGTTGACAGAAAAAGTACAGTCACTACTGTGGCTGAGTCCACCCTTTATTCATTGCAGTAGTACAAGTTTTTTGTGTATGGTTAACAAAATCTTGAGGCTTTTTTGGAATGATAGCCCGATATGAATAGTGCTCACTACTGTGTTGACCCTCAAGTACTGAGGCATGGTTCCTGGTAATTTAAGATGAAGACATTTCATGAAACTTCCCATCCTACCGATTATGGGAAATCCCCGTAAGACTCAGTACCTTCCTATCTTGTCAACAATCTTATAAAATATAACTGACTAGTGCCGTGGTCATTTATTATTTAATGTTAATCAACCCTTGAGAGTTGTAGCAGTGCGTTTTTTTTTCAACTTAAAAATAATTTGAGTTCTTCTCTTATAAATTTTGACATATCTTTGAACGGCTAGGGTAAATATATTATCTGGGTGTCCCCTGGGGTCATATTGTTATGCAAATCTTAACTCATCATTTTTGTATAACTGTTTTTTTATTATTGGTCTCCTAGGACATAGAAGACTGTACGCTTTTAAGAAATGCAAATAATCCAAGAATATGTTATTTTATTCTAAATACTTCCTTCTTTTTTTTAAAAGAAATCTATAAAACAAATGCAGCTTAAATCACGTTAATTTTAATTTTTCAAATAAAAATATGCGTCAATACTGTATTGTTATTAACAAAGGTAGATAAGAGTACGGAAAATATAAAATCATTTAATAAAAATTGTAATAGAAGGCAGAATGGAAGGCAGCTGAGTCGTGACTAGAATTGCTTCATCGTAACAGAAAAGGTTTATTAAATTAAATCTGACCGGTAGAGACTAGCGGGAGCGCAGTGGCTAAGTTGTAGAGCACTGAGTAGCCATGCCGGAAGTCCTGGTTCAAATCCCGCTGCAGGCAGTTACTTTTATTTAGTCTGTTTGCAGCGGGAGATGGGTCATATGGGATCTAGGACCCTCCTGGGCCTCACCCAGCTTCTATAAAATATTATAAAAATAGGGTACCCAAAATAAAGGGGGAAAACCTTGGGGTTGAGCGTGACCTAGGACAAGTCAGCTCCTTGCTGAACCGTTGTCCATGAAACTGTACAGTCTCTACCACGTACTGAACCCAAGAATCGTTCACGTGTCGTAGTGGTTATAGTTAGAGACTAGTATTTTTATCCGTCCTTAATATCACTATTTTTTTCTTTTTATAAACATTTATTTATTAAGTTTTACAATACCTAATAGGCAATCAAAGATTAAAAAAAGAATTTTGAAAAATATAATAAAATAAGCGAAAATAACTCTGGCACAGAGATATTAATTCTTAAATTTTTCAACAGGTCTCTATTCCATCTATTTTTCGGCTCAATATTGGTTTCAATAAATAAGAAAAATGATCAGTTGTGCTATTATATAAAATTTATTTATAAGGTATGCAAAATTGTACTTATTTTGAAATTACGCTTTGGACTGCTTGTGTAATGAAAGATATCATATCAATTATATCAAAGATATTTCTTATTAATGTAGAGTAGGTAATAAATTAATGAATAAACTAAGAGGTTATAACCAAGGAAGAATGTACGAGACGGAAATTGAGAAAGATACGATAAGATGAAGGAAAGAGGATGACCTCAAGTGGTTGAGAGTAACAAACTGAAAAGAAAAGGCTAAGGATAAAAATATTTGGAGTTGATTGAAAAGCCAAGGCCCACCACGGGTTGTAGAGATACGGAGTGACGAAGCAAGTAAGTAGGCTAATGTGAAAATAATGTAATTGACTGGTAAACATAAGGGAGGTAGACCAAAGCATATATGAGATGATTGTATTAGAGATGATCTTGGAGAAGTTTTGAAATTCGGTGATAATCCTTTGATGAACTGATGGAAAGATGCAAGCAGGGATTGGAGGGTCTCCCGTAGTATTGTGGGAACATACAAACTAACTGTGTCCAAGATCTCGGGTTCGCGCCCCGGCATGTAGCCTTAGGACTTTCTAAAAATATCTTTAGCCATCCTATCTACTGCCTTGTACGATTTAAGGAACTCGCAAAAGATTCCTACCCTAATGATATTGGGTAGACAAATTTTAGAAACATCCACCGTAGTATGTCCTCCTGACCAATTAGCCATAGCATCATAAAGAGATGTAATATTAAACAAATAATAAATAAACAAAATAAAATAACAAATAAACAGGTATTGGTGATATTAGCATAGATGTAGTATCTATCTAGTTAGTTAACTCTTGAATTGTTAGTCTGAGCATCGGTTCCGTAGGTTGAGTTACAACAAGTTTTAACTGTTTATTACGTTTTAATGTTTTACAAATATACAAGTTATCGCGAGCTTTAACATGGAAAAGAGAATGTAATTATGGGAAATGTATATACTTCAGTAATTATTCCATCTTGAAATAAACTTTAGAACAAATATACCATCTATAATTCGGAATATTAGATGAAACTTTTATATCTTGATGTAACGATTACCTAAATCTAATCATCACCCATAATTACATTCTCTTTTCCATACTAAAGCTCATGGAAAATTTTACTTTTGGAAAATATTAAAAATGAAACGAATAAACAGTTAAAAGTTGTAACTCAACTCGAAGCGACAACCTGCGCAATAATTACTTTAGATTGTGTTTAGAATCAAACAAGCTGAAGTAAGTCATCAATAGCTTTCCCTAATTTGCTATAGATACAGTCTGAATTAGGTTAGCGAAATAAAATCAAGTATGACGAAGGCGCGAAAATTCCATCTTGCCCGAAAGGAAATTAAACAGTAAGAGATATTAAGAAGACTTGAAGATTAGAAGCAATTTCTAAGTTAAGTTTGATGTGGCTTTGAGGAGCAAGTTGGATCTGGGACAGCTTTCCCATTAATTGCCCTATTCAACACTTGCTCGTGACAACTTAGTTTTGGAAGCGACATTTTCCATCTATTCCGGCTATTGCGTCCTGTTCTATAGCTAACTAATTATGCCAGCTGTTTAAACCGTTACATTTGCATAGATATAAATATATACTATATACTTATATGTATGCATATGCTTTGGAGATTTTGTAAAATATGCTTGGTTAAAAAAAACAAAAAAAACAGTACTACCCATGAAGGGTTCAGAGCTTGGTAGAGTCTGTAATAATTTTAGGACCACGACTGCAGGATGGTGGTTGGTCCGAAATTACGATCTACAGTCAGATCTTTTCCCCTTCATTAAGATTACCGTTTTTATAAATGTTGGGTGAGTCCCATGTGGGTATGCTATTTCTACATAGTTCATCCGAGGAAACAATAGAATAGAAAAGTAACTTTATTTTGGGACTAAGTCCTTATACTGATAAAAAAAAAAAGAGGAAACATAATTTGTATCTGGCCAAAAGGCTACCAAATATAAATCATAAAGATTTTATAAAGTATAACAAAAGTTAAATGCAAGAGCTAGGATGCAATATTTTTTTACATAATGTGTATCTTTTTTGCAAAAAAAAAACAAAACAATAAAAACGATTAAACACCAAAATCAATTAACTAAACAACATTATCAATTATCAATTGAACCATACTGATTCATTTAAGAAACCGATAAACCTGCTTAGAGAGCATCTGTATAGTAAGTCAGGAGATGTTGGAAAAGCATTTACATGAGGATAGCGAAGAAGCATGCCGGATTATGCGAGAGATCGGGTCCCACACTGTGGTGGCGCGGGCGAGGAAGGAGCGCTCGAATGTTTTGGTTCTGAAAGAAGGAGTATAAAGATTGGCGAGATCTTGTTTCACGGTGCTGGATTGAGTCATTGGAGTAGACTGTATATACATGGGTTTTGAGAGTTAATCGGTTGGTATAAGAATGTATCCAGGAAATATTGTGGATGTTAAAATATAAAATAATTTAACTTTACAGCCGGATTTGAACCTTCGACATAGCAATTCAGCAATTTACACTAAGCTACCCTGCTCCTAGAAGAAATGATTACTAAAGAAAAAATACAGTAAATGCGCTTCAACAAAACTTGGGATGTATATAGAGGTAATAGTGGACGTATTTCGTCAGCAATTTGTAGGTACAATGTGTGCTTTAAATTGTTTCCATTTTAATCTTCGATTTATTATAATGTATAAGTATTAAACTTATGTTCAGGCTAGTTTGTGATTTCAGGCTAGTTAATTAAAAAAATGAAGACGAAGTTTATTAATGCTAACAAAAACTATAAATAAGACTTCAATCATTTTTCTGACTACCGTATCATTCTAGGATTCAATATTTACAGTAAAGTACTCTCCATAAAGTAACTTTGAATTACATTTCTGTTGCCCTGAGGGATAGACTTTATATTGAGGGATAAAGCTATAGCTAAACGACAGTTTACCGTAATGGACTACTTTTCAAACTCAAATCCCTCACAATTTGTGACTCCCTTATTTCTTTCCAACAGGTTTAGCCTCTGTCAAACATGGCTCAGATATATATCATTTATTCAGTTTCTCAGAGCAGAAGTTCATTGCAATAAACAACCGTAGCTTTGTACAACTGAACATTTTTTGTACCTACGTGAGAACGTAGTTATGTACAATCCTCCAACTTGTAAAGTTTATTATCATTATTATTTTATAGGTTTTTTTAAAAGTTTTATAGAACCCCGGTTAAGTCAATAATTATTGACCCAATATATAAATCTGGTGGATATTAAAATAGAAAAGTTATAGACTAATGAGCATGTATTTCTTCGAAAGTCTAAACATTTATTATTTATTGTAATTAATTTTCCCTTATGAGCACCAATATCATTATAAGAAAATAATAGTTTAAAAAAGTAAAAAATAATTTTAAACAAGTTTAGAATAATAATAAGAATAGAGCTATATACGAAAAATTTAATTTTATATTAAAGAAGCGTGGAGTGCTTGATATTAATTTTTATAAATATTTAATTGAATAATATTGGTAAAAGTAGTGTCATGATGAATGTATCTTAAAAAAAACCATTTTACCATATATTTTTTTATTTATTTATTCTTATTTTATACTCATTAAAAATTATTTCCTAATATTTGGTTCGGCTGGCTATAAAACCGTGTGTTTTTGAAACTATATTTTTTTTTATTCCAAAATATAAAAAATAAATAATAAATAAATAAATAAGAAAATCTTCAGTTGATCCCTCCAATAGTCATATGCTTATCTAAAAAATTAAGGCATGTTGGTACCTCCTGGGGCTCAGCCAGCCTGAATTTCTTGAAATAGCGGAAAAGTCCTGGTGGTTCAGCATGATCTAGGACAAATCTCCTTTCTCCACGAGAGTTGTCTAAGAAACAGAACAGTCTCTACCACACACTGAACCCACGATTCTTTATGGGTTGTAGGGTTTCTTTTTTCCAAACGAATAACGTTTTCTGTATATAATTTTCTAAGTGCACTGAAATGTGATCATGTATAAGCTTACAATATTTCCTCAGTACAATCCTTTGGGAGATTGCCAAGCTCAATACTTGCCATTAATCCTGAATAAAGTCCTAACCCGGGCTATAGTCAGTTTAACCTCTTGGCTGGAAATATCAGTTCCGATCGTTACCATAATAATGCTCCATTGTATTGTATTACCTATATCGGAAAGGCTGGACAAAAGGTATCGAGGGGATGGTATAAAATAATACAAAAAGAAAAAAAAACTAGATGGACTTCCAACGATTGTGAGCTGACTAGCGGAGAGGAGATAGCACGTGCGCTATTTCTTATCACCTTTGCTATCAGCAGCTGCCCGCTTTGTTTAGCAGCCTATCGCTTGAGGTCAGGACCCTTCGGATTATTCAGTATTGTTTTCTCACCAGGTGTCCTAAATCTGAATCTGTTGGATACCTGTCCCTTTTCATAGAGTATTTTGAAAGTTGCTAAAATAATTGATTGATTTTCTTATTAACTAGTGACACGATGATATTGTAATTTTTCTGGGCATAGTTGTATTATTAGATAGTTATGATGACCTAAGGATTAATTTATACTTGTGAGTTCATAATCCTCTTGCGACATAGCTTCCTTGTTGTCAGCACTGTAACTTCCTTGACCTCAATTCTTTTTTTATCTATAACAACTCTAAAAGATAGCAAGATTGAATAGAGGATAAAGTAGGAATGAAGATGAAGAGGGAAGACGATATACTAGAGTATAGTATAGCTATAAGTGACACCAGTTGGAACGTCACGAGTATCTAAATAGAGTAATGTTCACTGAGTAGGTAGCTCTGTCCCTTAGGATCTGCACCTTTAACCTTAAGAGACAGGGCGGGCAAGTCAACTTGTAGACTGTCACTTATAGCGAAAGGGCTCACTTATTATCCTTTGTAAGTAGATATAGAAGTTAATTTGTAACTATGATCATCACACAATATATATAATGTTATTCAATTATAAGTAAAAGGATCTTTATTTACTAAACAACTCCTAATGAGTCAGCCTATGGAGAAGAGAGGTATATATCTGTTATTCACTAATGATATAGAATTATTATTCTACTATACTATATAGTATCTCAAAGATCTTAGGATGGCATCCCATTTTATTATTTAAATATTATTTAGATCAAAGGATCTGGCTTTACTCTGAATCATTGTTTCGACAGCGAAACCAATATAACAGTATGTTAAGGGTAAAGTAAAGAGCAGTAACTATGTTAAGTTGATAAATAATTTTATTATTCCATAGTTAATAATCAATATAATTATATCAATCCATTAGTATAATCATGTTATATCAATCATGTTTAATATATTACACAAAATCTCGAATTCTTTCTTACATGTCAAGGTTACACCTTGTTAACTAGGCTTATTATATAAATAAGTTAATAAGCGCTGAGCTCAAAACGTTGGAGGGTTAGACCGAGGCGTAGGTGGGAGGATCGGTAAGAGTGACAAAGGATTTGAAAGCGTGGAAGCAATTAACTGGTGGTTTTGGGATCGAGCTTTCTGGTTCCCTAATTATTATTATTATCTACTAATTCGGAGAAAGTAAAAACAAATATGGAACCTAAGTTAATTAAGGACGATTATTATTCAAACTTCCTAAAACTAGATAGTAAGTGGTTTTTTCTTTGTATTATGGTTAAAATGTGAGTGGCGAATATGATGTAGGCAATATATAAATTTAAATATGATATATACTATTATGTATCGGAAAATGGCCCTTAACGTTGAAAGATGATCAACGTCTTGGGGTATTCGAAAAAAAGATATTGCTTAGAAAGTTCAGTCTGAAAATTGATGAGACCACTAGTATTAAGGAGATGATACAACGAGGAATTTCAGAGCATGTATCCGGTTAATATAATTGAAGTTACCCTTTAACAATTAACAATAAATATCTTGTTAAAAACCGGCGTGTACTGATAAATTATCTATTTTTTTAACAGTGGGAAATCTGTGGTATCTAGAGACCCTCTTAGGGCTCATCCATCCTCTACAAAATTGGTGAGTGGTCTTTTCATATTTTCAGTCGCTTTTTAGTTTGATTTTCCTAAAGAATCCCTTATAGATGGTACCTTATTCTATTGGAAACTCCAAAGTTGCGTGGGCTAGAGAGAAACTGGATGGAGTTAGAAGGTTGAATATGAGCTAAAGGAAACTTTGGGTGAAACAGTTGCGCCCCAACAAGTTTTACACCTGAATAATAAAATCTGGAGTACTAAGTAAGGAGTTAATATTATGAGGGTCATAAAAGAGGAAATATTTAAGCTAATGGAGATTTAAAAAATTCTTAATTAAATAGCATTACTAATTATTATTAAAATACAAAAAGTAATTTTGATAATATAATAATATTCATCATATATGCTTATACAAATCTATACTTTTATTACCACAACCCATGAATGTAATTATAAACCAGCACTTTCTAAGAAAGATGATCCGAATGCGATCAAGCTCTATCAAGTTTACTCCTCATTTAATGCTAGCGACTTGATAGAGGCTGGGTAAACCCTGGGAGGATCTCTTGATCCCAAAAGTATGTTTACGTCTTCTACGCGGATGTGCATAGTGGGCTTAAGATTTTTAAAAGGTAGTAATAAATCCTTGGTTATGATAGAAAGGACATAAAATGGGTGTCCGAAACCATGTGCGGTGCCATGGTACTGGTTCAAAATCTCTATACTAATTATAAGTGGATGGACAAATATTGGGACTCCCACTTATATTATCATCTGATTAGCCTTGGTAGCATTATACTGGCGTAAAGGGACGTTAAATGAATAAAGAAGGATGCGAATAAATCACTATTACCTGACTGTTGCTATTACGGGTTATTATAATTAACTGAAAAATTGTATTATTTGTAAAATGGGAGGGTTAATCGGATAGAGGGTAGCGATAATAAATGGTTATACAATAGGTAGTTTAATCATATATAATTTGCAAACATGTAATAAAAAATGGTCAAGTCAGTCTCCAAAATGAGATTCTTGTAATTAATGAAGCGGAATCGTGTAAAATTCGTAGTGACTAATGGGCTAAGTCAGGCATTAGCTTGAAAAGTATTTAACGCTTATACCATAACTCTATTTCAAGACAAATAGTACGAGAATGTAGATTCCGTTTCCCTCTGTACTGTTAGAGGTCACCTGTGGTCTAGTGGTTAGCATAACAACCTACTATGCCCAAGACCGTGGGCTCATGATCCGGGAGATGGTCTTAGGATTTTTTAATGGAAAAAAAAAATCCTTGGTTATGCAGTACTTCGGAAGTGGCGGAAAATGGGGGTACCGATTCTGTACAATGTCAAGTAATCGCAAGTAAGGATACCTATCCCATTTAAACCTGTACAGCCATAATTTAGGATTCCCACTGTACCACCGTCAATTAGCCAAAGCAGCATAAGGTAACGTTAAAGGAATAAACAGTACAGTTAACTCACTCAGGACAGAATTCGATTTGACCATTTATTCACCGGGAATACAGATATATTGATCAGTTGACGGATTGGTAACAGCGTGATAAAATGTAATTAATATCTCTTTTGTATTTCCCGAAACGATTTAAGATAATTATCATTATTATTTTTTATTGCGTTTTTCCATTTGGGTATTTAAAGGGATTTACTGCTTACTATCTTGATTGCACGTTTGTAGTGCTTTCATTTGTATTGAATGAACCATACTGTATATAATTAAATACAATGTAGAGACCCCCACCTTCCATTGGCTATTCATCTGTCACCCCTTTCTTGTTCAGAATTGGAAAGCATAGAGGCGACGGGTTTTGTAGTGTAAGCCACAGAAAGCATACGGACCCCTCCATCCAAACTCTGCAGAAACAATTTAATATTTTAGCTGGTTCAGAGCCAGTTGTGTGCTAAAATGCCCATGAATTCCACTTTTGTCTACCAACTAAATGGATATTTTATGTTCCGCACAAACTTTTCCGACATTATTTTCCGTCCACTATTATATTTTGGTCGTGTTTGGAAAATTTTATATTTCATTACGTTCATGATATTTATATATTTTATACTGTTCATCAATTATCTACTTGGTACTTTACTCTTATATGGGATCCATCACTGATAAAAAGATATAGCAATTTTTTTATCTTTTTATTTATTGATTGATATTTACAACAGTATTACAATAATAGTAAATATGCTAAGCGGTACATAATGACATGAGATAATGAAAAGTAGAGAAACTTGGTAGTACTCAATTCAAAAGTTCAACTAAGAAGTTCACGTGGCCATCATCTTTTCAAACGCCTCGGAGGATTATTGGCAATTGAAAAGTAAGCTAGGTTTGAAACTAGAGGGTTTGAGTGGGAATGAAGTTTCTTATGAAAAGATAGATAGTGGGTTAGGGCCATATCAGCAACAAATGGGACATTAAGGTCATTATGGATGACTTTATTCTTAACAAAATAAGGAGCATTGAGGATTTAACGAAAGATTTTGGATTGTAGGGATTGGATACGAGAGGAATTTGTTAGCTCAGTGCAGCCTCAAAGCTCTACTTCCTACGCCCAAACAGGTCGTATGATGATCATGTAGATGATTATTTTGTAATTAATTGGGAACTTATAGCGTGTGTCCAGTAAGTGCTGAAGTAGCCTGAAACGTCGAGCGGTTTCTTGTCTTTTCAGTATTGTATGAGGATTCCAGGTTAGTCGTTTGTCAAGGTGCAACCCTAAGTATCGGATCTGTTCTACAGGCACCAGGGGGATATTATTAAAGGATACTGAAGGGCATGAAGTATCTGGTTTAATACATAAGGTAAAAGTGATTTGATGCGATTTTTGAGAATTTATTTTAATTCTCCAGTTTTGATAAAGCAATCTAGTAACTTTTCTTATAACGTTAGTTAGTGTTTGTAGTACATACAAAGCCGCTCTCCTACCTTACAGTTACTTAGACTTAACCATAATGATAGGCAGTTATTCCATTAGCTATAATGTGATCCTCCCGTTAATTACAGGCTAGTAGGCCTTTTACCGTGTCATTAGTCACGTATCAGTGGGCTGATACTCTGCCGCAAGGCCCTTTAAAGGCATAAGTGAAATTAATCCCTGTTTCACTACTATCCATAAAGGGCCATATGTTCAGTACATGGTGGAGGCTGTAACGTTTCTAGGAGTGCAGGAAGGTGAATTGGAAGAGATAACGCTCAATGGCCAGGGTTTTCCCCAATACAGGGTATTCAATCCACAAAAGCTTGGTGAGCCACAGGAGGATCTTCAGGATCCATCACTTCAAAAATCCTCCTACTTAATTCTGGGTCAACCCTACCGAAGCCATCAATGATTAGTATACACTGATTAACATCTTTACGCCTCTATTAGAATCGCTTTAATTACTCGAGGCTTGATCTTAATTAGTCATCAATCTTAATTAGTTCAATCGTTGACAGTTAAACGATTAGTCTTCATGTTATCCTTCCGTTTATTGCAGACTAGTAAGCCCTTTAATGATTCGGTATCATTAGTTGCATATCCATAGACCGGAAATGGGCCCTTATCCACGGCTCTGAGAAGTCCCTTCTGTTACGTCATATGTGACATTTAGGGTTTTATTCCAACTTTAATGGGCCTCATCTGAATATATATTTTATTTGCTATAGTTATAATGCATTTGTCTAAGTAATAAACATTAAAATTATAGAGCTAATAAACAGCAATAATAATTATAGTGTTGTTAACAAATAAAATTAGAAGTAAGACACATTACTGTTTACAAAAATATAAAAATGATGAAGTAATCGTAACGGAATAAAATATAATATGGATTAAAGAATAAAATAAAATTCCGAAAATGATAATGAATAATAATTTCTAATAAATTCCAAATTTCTAATTAAGTCTTAAAAGACCTCGTTTTTTATAAAAATTAATACATATTATTGTTTTAACTTATATATGGGAAGAAATATTCGCGAATACCGCCGATACGGCTAAGATCTTGATATAGAAATTACAAACCAACTGGCTATCTGCGGAATAAGTGTGAAAAATAAACTTTATTTTATATGAAAGATTGGTTTTATGTTATAAAAGTTCATATTTTTAAATTAAAAAAGATACAAATTGTGGAAAGTATTAAAAATTGTAAAGTGTGCGTACACAAAGTAATAAGTAATGAGACCGATTAATTGAGATTTATTCATTATTTTTTAAAATAATAATTAAAATTATTGGTCAGCTGTTTTGATTTTTAAATATTTTTATTTTAAAAAGAAAAGATATGCCCCCGCCCGGGATTCGAATCCCGGCCGGGGGCATAACTGTTTTCTTGAAAATAAAAATAATTAAAAATATTTGTGAGGCCACCTGTGGTCTAGTGGTTAGCATAACAACCTGCTACAACCAAGATCGCAGGGGGTTCGTAGCCAGGTAGATGGCCCTAGGATTTTTTTATGGGGAGCAAAAAATCCTTGGTTATGCCGTCCTTAGGAAGGAACTTTAAACGGAAGTCCCGAGCTGGTACGATGCCAGGTACTAGTTTAAAATCTCTATCCTAATTAAATCTGGATAGGAAAAATTAAGTATTCCCACTGTAGGATCGTCCAATTAGTCATAGCAACATGAAGTGACATTACATAAACAAACAAACAACAACAAATATTTGTATTCAAATATGTATTATGGTAGGAGTATGGATTCCCTATTACTTTTTACTAATTACATTTTTCTTGAGTTAAGACGACTTTTTTAATATATTTTTTATATTATATTTTTAGTATTGATAGTGTGATCTGTGATCGTTAATAATAGGGTGTATAAAAACCAATGACCGTTTTATCAAATTCCGGAGCTCAAAAGTCTGTAAATATTTTCCATTATTATTTATTTATTATTTACCAACACTTAATAATCCCTTTAGAGCATTTTCTAAGCTTGTTTACTAACACAGGACTTCTCCAAAAAGAGCCTCGGTTTAGTTATTTATTTAAAAGAGGAAACACCACAGTGTCCTACGAAATTCTCGTAATGCTAATTCTTCAAACCAGCGTGCGCTGGTCAAGGACAACTTCCCCTTCATATTTAATAATTTTACGAGTTGCTTCAGCGGCTGTGATTTTTTTTTTTCCAGTTATGTCTTAAAATTACGAGAATTTCGTAGGAAAATTTCAAAACAATCAAAATACTAGAATAATTATCCTCAGCTACTAAACAATCTTGTACATTGAAATGGACGAATAGCATCTAAATTTGATGTATAACGAAGAATAAATAGTTATTAAAAATTAACACAATACATCTGTAAAGTTGAATAAGTGGTTGTCGAATGATTGAGTTCAATTGAACTGACTGTAGCGGAATGACACGATTTATCTCCTGACAATAAACTTATTTTGGACAAAAGTCGACTTAAAAACTTATTCACCTGTACAGATGTATTGTTTTAATTTTTAATATTTATTCTTTTAATTATTATATTCATCGGCCCTGGAGATGTATATTGAGTAAAACAGTAGAACGAAGGAAAGAAAAGGAAGTTATGTTTTTTACAGGGAAATTTCTGAATTTTAATAAATAAATAAATAAAAGCATTATCGAACTGGAAGGCACGATGCCGATACCACCAATATATGCTTACAAACCTCTGTACAAGGACCACTGCCCAAACCCAAATCCTTCAAACTCTGAATTCGAATATTAGCCTAAAAACGACTCACAGTTGATGGATGGATGTTTGTGGACGATCACATCCCATGCTCCATGTTTTTCGTTCTTATTTGCCATTTTTGGTGTTATGGCTTCACAAGTTTCTTCTCGCTTCCATTTTCTTTGAGCGTGTGGGATGTTAGTGCTATTTAAAAATCACTTAAAGGCATCTTAGCCCTTCCTGGATTCCTTTAATTGTTTGTTCCTTTAATTGTTGTGAGGTACGTTATCGACTCCCGCCATTAAATGAAGACATTCTCACGGAGGCATCTATTTTCCCCAGTAAAGTTTTTTTTAATAGGCTTCCAAAAACAGTATGAAGTTCTGGATAGTTGGTCTTATCGACTTATATGGACATATCTAAGTATACGTTACAAATGATGTCATCCTTTACTTTGAATTTTATATTTTATTAATTTTAAACAAAAGGTATAAATAAATCATTTAACTTTTGATCATCTTTATAACTTAATGATAAATCATTTTAACTTAGGTTTAATAAGTCATTTAACTTGATGCTGCTATGGCTAATCGGACGATGATTAAACCGTGTGAGTCCTGAATGTTGCCTACCCATGTATAATTAGAGTGGAGATTTTTTACGAGTATCTGACGTCACACAGGCTCAGAACCCCCATTTTAAGTCCATTCCTAAGAACGGAATAACCAAGGAGTTTTTACTCCATTTAGAAAAACCCGAAGGCCACCAGCGGGCATTGTACCCGCGTTTTTTCCAAGGCGTTGTGCCATGGATTTTTTTTTTGCTCGTTTTTTTAAACAAGAAAATGTAAATATATTCATTTAGAATTCTAAATAAATATTTTAGGATCATATTATTGTTAGTCGGACGATAAAAAGAATTTTCTCTCTCTAGTCGTTCTGGTTTATCATTAATTCTTTCAGTATACTGAAAATCTGTGAAGAGAAAATTAAAGGGTTCTTATATTGACTATACATTATTATGTATTTTTATTCATTTATTTTCATCTGGAAGAAAAAAAGTTTGCATTTATTATGTTTTAATTACTTTTTTTAGAAAAAAGAGTTTTTAATACACATTTTCATCAATAAACAGCAGATAAAACTCAAAGAGAGTTATAATTATAAAAAGGATGCAATAGTAAAAATCACAAATAGGAAAATCCAAGTCTCTGAAATACTGGGAAAACCAACCAGTCAACGTTTCGCCAATTCAGGCATCATCCAGAAAGACACTGAAGTGGACATATAATGTATATATTTTCATGTATAATGATTTATATATATATATATATATATATATATATATATATACATACTGGTTTATTCATCATGTGTTGAACGTCTTAGAGTAACGTTGCTGTCTCTATTTGATGCATTTGTTTGGACTGTTAACGTGAGATGTACTGCTCTTTATCTTCTTTGATGTGATTTCTCTTTTGGTGTGTATCCTTTTGATGCCTCTGAATGACTTAGGCTTCTTTTTTTTTTTAATTTTTTCTATTTTATCCTTTTTATACAATTTTTTTTAAATGAACCTGTGTTTAACTAGTCTATAGTTGTAATAAATGTTGAATAATGGCAGCGAAAATTGCCTCAAGGTGTAAAAGTAAATATGTCGCTGATTTATGACTATAAATCACATATCACATTATCATACACGTCCACTCCATATCAAAGTAGAGGAAAATACGGACTCCATCCCAGAAAATAATTAGATGGGGGGAAACAATGGTACTGAAACCCAGACTTCACATGTCTAGCTTCATTTAAAGATCAAAGCTCTGCGGAGCTTGAACAGAGTCGAGAATAGTTTATATCTCAGCTTTGTTTTTGACATGTTGTATTAATTAAAATTGAAGACAAACCTTCTTCAAGGAATGAAGTAAAACAATCTCGCCTACGCGACCATAAGAGTTCCCACGTGTTCAATCTCGCTGATTGAAGCGTATGAGACTTAAAACAATATACTTATAACATATGACGCAATCATATAGAGCATATTTATATATAAATAAATGGCTGTTTTATAATATAAAAAATAGTAAACTATATTCTAGTATAGTTAAAAAAATAATTGAGTATATATGTATAATCTCATAAGATAAAAATATAAAATAAACATTTCTAATCAATAAAATATAAAATTAATGAAAAAAATTATTTATGATTAATAAATTAGATTTATTAGAACAGACTTAGAAACTGATAGAACAGAATTAGATAATTTCATTTTATGTTTTAGTTTGGAGCATTAAGGGCTTTTCGTTGGTATTGTTCGACGGTCTTCCACGGTTGATTGACGGTTGGTCTTTTTACTTTTCAATATTAATAAAATATAAAATTAATGAGAAAATGATATCTTAAATATCTTTATATATATAAATAGAAACAGAATTATATATATATATACATACAGTTTATTGAATTATTACGATCTGCCACAACCTTAAATAATAAAAAGATAAAACACTGTCTAAGAAAAATAAATAGAAACTAGCATAACAGGAATAACCTATATTACCGTTCTATCATATTTTTAATTATAAGTTATATTGCATATAAAAAGATACAGGGAGGGATAGAGAGGCTGACTTGGGGAGATTTGATACCACAAAAAAAATAAGGGAACTACCCACTTCGAAGTTGTATAGAAATAATTTAAATATGATATGTGCATTTATTTTTATAGGCAATTCGGAAATAACAACATATATTCTAATATGTTAATTGAATAAAAAATAAAGCATTTAAAATCCTTGCTTTAAGTAAGGCAATATACATTTTCCTTGGTTTCCTCTAGTTCTTTTTAAAATAAACAAATATGTGAAATATATAATATCCGAGCTCTAACAAATGCTATTATAACCTTGGTTGAATGTATAAACTAGTATAAATTTTATTATCATTTATTAATATAATGGAGCAATATATAAAATAATTTTAATTGACACACATTAAATAAACAGATAATAAATACATTATCACAATCATGAATAGAGAAGTCATGGATTTCATGATTATCATTATTTAAATTTAATTTAAAATTTATTTGACATCATTTCTTTGTAAGTTTCAAAAGAGCTTTTATAAAACAAAGCCTAAATACAAATGCATTTCATTTTAAATGATACTATACATATTTAAAGTATATTAAGACACTTGGTTGAACTATTTAATTGCTTATAATAACTTGTTTGAACAATAAATGGTAATAACTACGTAAAGATTATCGGAATTTAATAATCTTAACATAAACTTCATACCAGCGCTACCTATCGGAAGCATTGAGAACTACTATGACCACAAGCTTCTCACCAACACCGCAAGGTGGCGGAACGTTCACTACGTCAACGTATTTTTTAAATTATACTTTGAAAACCATTTAACTGACAAAACATGATTAAAAGTCATTAAATAGTTAATGAACATTTATATCTCTTGAGAAACCAAAAGCTCATGAATTATAACCCGGAAATTAAATTTTGTAACTCGTCAAAAATATATTAATAAACATCATCTTAAAATTTAAAAATTATTTTATGTAAAATTTGCAATTAATTATAGTCTTATTGATAAAATAATAATTCAAGTTCTAGAATAAGATAATATTCAGCTTCTATTAAAACAACGATACAAAGATGATAACAATTTTCTATTTTTTATTAATATTTTATTCATAATTTAATTTTTGTTGTTTTGGTCTCCCTAATATTTCGACATAATACAGTAACTATTAAGCGACAAAATATGATTGCAATAAGAATTTTTAAGTAAAATATTATTAAGAGTTTTATGTTAGTATAATATTACTAGCGTATTTTTCAATTATTCTACGTTAATTTCATTAATTATATTTAGTTAAAAGAACAACAGAGCGGATACAAAAAAAATACTTTAATGTTTATTTAGAAAAGGATATAGTATAGTCAAAATGTCAGTATAAATATGTATGTATAAACAAAAAAAAATGAAAGACTAGGGTCATATTGAAGATTTGTAAAACAAATATCTAGTAATTATTAACGGGAAATTCGATAAAAAGCATAACACGCAAAATTAAAAAAAAAAGTAATCAAATATTGTCCTATTCATATTTTCCTATGAATAAACCAGTACACTACAGTCAGTGAAGGGACTTAGATTCAGTACATAGTATAGACTTTACTGTTTCAAGAATAACGGTAGTAGCAGGTAGGTGATTTGTCAAGCTCATTTCATCATGCTCAACTGACAGTTTTTTCCCCAATTTAGGAAACCGAAATTGTAGAGACTGTGTGAGCCCCAGCAGATATATGTACTACATGTTAAATACAAAAATATGGTTAAAGACTATTTATTAAGCATGCTACTATTTCGTTTAGTATATTATAGTGAAGTCGAAAAATACTCGTACTTTTGAATATAAATAAAGCCTTTAAATTAATCTGCTGGGACACAGACAATTTTATTAGGAAATACATGAAATCATTTTTTCCGATACCTAAAAATGCCTATATATTAACAAATAAATAAAATAGAACTGAGATGTTGTACAAGAAGAGATAGGTAAAGACATAAAAAGAGATAATGAAAGAAACTATGGGATTGGAGTTGGGTAGAACCATTTGACTATGTTACAACTATCCTAGTCGGCTGCCCCAATTCTTACAACTCTCCTATCTCCTATTCCGCTATCTTCAGTATAGAAGCCTTCATTCTCCGTTAAGGCTTGATGTCCTAGTTAGTTTATCATATCTTATTTATTTATGAGTCGTATGTAACGAAAAGATTTCATTTACTTTATAGACTGTTAAGATATGTTATAGACATATGTAATGACTAATAGGATTTTATTGATACAACGAAAGACCTTATGTCAATTATTGACAATTTTATAGCTTTTATATATTATATAGAATTTTTTAGCTTCCATATATGTGGGTTTCAAAATCGGGTTCATCCAAAATCGTTGAGGTCCTTCAAAAATCGATACCAAAAGATTCCATTTCCAATCAAAAGTGGTTATATGTTTATATATAATAAATCTACCGTTTAATTTACTATTTATTGTTATTACTAACTATTAGGTGTAATGGAATGGTTTGTGAATTAAAATTAAACACAGATAAATAGCCAAAAGAAAAGAATATATATTCCTGATACTCCAGGTTCGAAAAGAACATCCCATTGTATTTACAACACCAACGGCATAGACGTAACGAGGGGGAGGAACCCCTCCCCACATTGCTTGTAAGAAATTAAAAAAACGAATTGAAAGTAACAATTTAAAAGAAATAAAAATGTGAAGGATTTTACTTTTTCAAAGTTATTATTGTGGGATTACAGAAGTAAGAGTCAATAATGTCAAAAACACAACAAAGAAAGTGCAAAAACAGTTATTTATATATAATGAATAAACTGTTTTTATAAAATAAATAACATTTATAAAAAATTATAATCTATTTATTTAATTTGAAGCTACATGATTTACAGTATAATATAAATTATACCTATATTACGAGGCATCTTTCTTGAAGGGAGTAATATGTTGGAATCCTTAACCCTCCCCCCCAGGAGTCAACCCTAGTTACGTTAATGAACAAAGGTATAAGTATATATACATAAGTATACTATTAGTAACAGAATATGTTAATATACTAAATTAGCAGCTTAAAATATATTTTTTATAAAATTAATCAAAGCCAGCTTCAATAATTTCTGTCTACCTCCAAAAGGTTTTCCATACCCTTTTTTAAGTAACTTTTTTTGTTTTAAATTTGGAAGATGATGAAATAGTCTGGATAAAAAAAAAATCTCAAATGTCAAGAAACTATTTTAAGATACAAACGCTTCATCAGGGCTGAATAAATCAGACAAAAAAAAAGCTTATTTGTTTTATTAATACCAACAATAATTAATATATACTGCTTTTATATAGTCAACCAGTAAAAGTTTCATTAATGTTATGAAAAAAAAAGGATTTACTAATACCGTAATACAGATTATACAGACTATCGGAGTTAGAAGTGAAATCGCAATATCGGTTTAGCTTGAAGCGTGTAGCACAGAGAAGGTACACCATTGGCGTCGTGTGTCAGCCGACCACAACAGGACTACAGAAGCATCAAAGCGGGCGGTTACAGCCCAATATTACCCTCAATTAGACCTCAAATAAACTCCCAAACCCTATTCTATATCCTCCATAGGTAATTAAGGTTTATATTAAGTTTGGTTGGTTGGTTTAAGGCGTAAAACAAGTTGGTACTCAAAGCTTTAGGTTATTTTTGCATATGCATATTCACATTATTGTGATATGAATACTTGAATGAAGCCTTCGATACAATTTTTTATTAAATATCAATAGTAATAAATAACTAATTATCTTGTTACAAGATGAAATAAACGTGATTAGAAAAGTCATAGATTTAAAAAATATTAATGAATAAATGTAAAAAGTAAAATAAAGAAAGAAAAATAACCTTTAAAAATAACTGCACTCGTATTATATATATTATATATTTTTAAATATGTTTATTTTTATATTAAGGCGATGGATGATGTTAAAAACATGTTTTTCCTCAATTCCCAAAAGTTTTAAAATTAATCTTATTTTTTAGTTATAATAACATCTGTGACAGGTATAAAACAAGGATTGAAAAAACAAAACAACAAAATGAATAAATAATATTAGTAGATTGGATTCTGCTTATGGTAACTTCAAAACAGGAAAGTGAAAAAATTGTATAGCTACTTTTTTCACTATTTTCATAAACTATACTTAATCTAACTATTTTTGTAATAAAGACATTGTTATTTGCAGTAGTTCAGTATGTAACGGCACTTTATAGGCAGACTTGGTGTAGCAGATAGATCTTGATACCTTCCTGGGGCTTCCCAAGCTTATATAATGTGAGTATATAGGGAAAAACCTGGTGAGCCTGATCTTGGCCAAATTACCTCCTTGTACAACCGTTGGCTTAGAAACAGTACACTTCTCAATACTCCAGTTCATACACTTAACTCAATACACTTTCTGGAGTTTTTTAAACGGTTCATATACACTTACTCGCACATTAACTTATTGGAGAACTCAATCCTAATAAATAAATTCTGCTTATTTAAAGAGTTAGTAAACAATTCACTGTATGTAATAAGGCGCGAAAGGAGCTTATCGAAGATCCCTCAAAGTTTAGACAGTCAAGTTAATTGTGAAGGGCTAAGTCCTTGAAAGTTTGCGAGTGCGTTTGCATAATGGGAAAAGGAACTTAAAGCAACGATTAGAAACAAGGAATAAACAACTGAATTCATTCTGCGTACATTACTCTTTATTGTCAATGCTTTTTAATTATAACTTTTTAATCTCTTTAAACATTAAATCGTATTATCTAAAATTATTATACGCAACTTTGTTATGTGATCTCTTTTTCCAAAAAAAAATTAATTTATTGGCCCCTTTAGAGATTCTTAAAAGAATTTCGAGAATCGAACACGCACCTGCATCATAAAATATTCAAAACAAGTAAAGGAATCCTGGAAGAGTTAAATTAACTTAAAGCGGTTCAAAATAAAAACGAGTAACATCCCCCACGCTCTCGGGATGTGGAAGAAATAAGAAAATGAATGAAAGAGGGTGATTTAAATAGAGATCACGTGAAGACTGGAAAATACAAGAGGGCAAAAGAATCTGAATTCATCTTTCTGGAAATACAATTCATGGCTAATTATTTAATAAATAATATAAATTATTTAATTCAATTTTTTATATTTATTAATCTTACCTAACCTTCCACATAAATCCGTTAAGCGGGGTTTTTCAAAAGAAAAACACAAATACAAAATGTGCCAAATGGCATTTGTATGATTTCTCAAATAAATATTTATTATTATTATTGTTATTGTTATTTATTTTTTCCTTTTTTTTAAACCAATAACAAATCAAATTCACAGTACACCAATGACATTGTTATACAGCATACTTTGATAATGTCCACATAACCCCTTCCGAAAAGACCCGCTGTCAAGAACTTCGAACTGTCTTTGGAAGTCAATTAAATAAACTTCAACGATAAGGAAACTTTTACGTTTTCAATAACTCCAGCATTTACAATGCAGTTGCTTTAATACAAAATCATAAACAAAATTACCTAATATGACGAAGCCATCTCCGTCTAAACACAAGTACTAATATGGCTGTTTCTTTAATTATATATAGAATTTTTCGGAAACTAAGAATTAGAAGACATAGTCACTTTGTAATTAAATAATATATAAAATATTATAAGCATATTTTTAAGGAAATATATTGTAAGCTGCCTGAAGATGGTTGAATATGGCCGTATATTTTTGGTATATTTTTTATAATTTATACATAAGTATGGAATATATTAGGGTTGTTTTATTAATTATTGATATTTATTGCAATGTATCGATCTACAGACTTTCCCACGTTCAAATCTAACAGTCGGGGTTAGAAGCGAAATCGGATTATAGGTTTAGCTTGAAGCGTGTAGCACAGAGAAACTGTGCTAAAAATCTGACATATAATTTTTATATTTGTTAACAGCCACGGGTTTAAGTTAGTGAAAATACTAATAATAAACCCTGTTAAGACTTTTTACCGTAAAATACCGTAAAATAAAAAAAGGGTTACATAAGTAGTCACTACAACTGACGAAGATACTAACAACTTCAAGGAAAACTAAAAATAAAACTAAAGGAAAAAAATATTGGCCTCCTAAAGCATAAAATTCGATTTCGGTAGTCGAAGAGTATCTACATGATTAATAAGTAATAAAAGGATCCAGGATGTGTTAAATTAACTGTAAGTTTTAAAAAAAATATTAGTCCTCATGCAAGACTGAAAAGACAAGAAACTGCTCGACGTTTTCGCCTACTTCAACATTTACTGGACAAACGTTCTATGCTCCCAATTAATTACAAAAGACTCATTTACACGACAGTTATCAGACCTATTTGGACATAAGGAGTTGAGCCTTGGGCTCTCCTAAGCTATCCAAATCATCTCGTATCCAATCCTTACAATCCAAAATCCTTCGTAAAATCCTCAATGCTCCTTATTATGTCACAAACACACTCATCCATCATGATCTTAATATCCCATATGTTGCTGATTTGGCCCAAACTAGATACTTCCTTCCATGACAAGCTCCATTTACACTTTAATCCGCTAGTCTCTCAACTTGCTTCCCATACTATTCCTGATAACCCTCGGAGGCGTCCGAAAAGAAGAAGGCCTACTATAGAACTTTATTGGAGTGCTACCGATGGGTAGTTTCTCCACAAGTGTTTTTTTTTTCCAAGTCATTTGTTCATATTAGCAAATTTACTTATTGTAATAGTATTACAGTTGTAAATAACAATGAATTCATCTAAAAAAAATATATTAGGAGAAGACACAGAAGACCAACATCCAAAACGCTCAAGAAAAGTATAAAGTGAAGAAAACGAATGAAAGAAGGTGTTTTGAATAGAGACCAGAACTGAGCTCACTTGAAGGAGACAGGAAAGCATTCAGGGTAAAAGATCTGGAATCTCAAAATGAGATCCGGAAGATTTCCTTCTATAGGCCTACCTGAGGAAGCAACTTATATTAGTCTTATTTAAATTAAAGCATTGCATACTGTACATATTATATTATATTGTATATAAACATGTTGTGGGCTATAAAAGTTATTAATTTTTATCACAGTTATATATTTTTTTATTATCCATATCCATATCTACATATGTGTATGTTTTACATTACTTCAGAAAAAAAGAGTAAAGGTAATATAAAGTGAAAATAAATAACTTTGCAAATAAGTAATATTTGTTTTAATTATTTTGTTGATTATCTTCCAGATTAAATAACCAAATTATGTGAAAAAGATCATCTAAAGGATTTGGACAAGATGAATAGAGATGTTTAGGGGAAACATTTCTGTAAGATCAGGAATGTGGTGAGAGAGGTCTAGCATTTTACTATTTTGTTTTGTATATATTCTATTAATATAAAAAATTAATATCAGAATTATCAGTGTTCAGGTTATAAATAATGACGGATAACAGTCTATGGTGACCTGATCGCAAGTATCGTTATGGATTGGTATTTCCGGACAAATACAAAATTTACAAAAATGTGACAGGTTGTCCTTTACTTCCGGGGCAATTATCATTAATTATTAGTCATAAATAATGGGACTAATTATTTTTAACTTAATTATTTTTAAATTATTATTTATTTTAAAGCATGAAGAATATTCACCACTCCCAAAATGTTTTTTTTTTTTTACAACCGTATTATACCAATATA
This sequence comes from Arma custos, assembly GCA_037127475.1. Classification (NCBI taxonomy): domain Eukaryota; kingdom Metazoa; phylum Arthropoda; class Insecta; order Hemiptera; family Pentatomidae; genus Arma; species Arma custos. Next base: position 60,164,002 of record CM073765.1, read on the forward strand.
GCAATTGAATATAATGATAAAGGCAAGTAGAGAAGCAACCCAGTAGCGGTACTCATGTATCAAGTTCAACATTAAAGGTCAAGAGGCCTTTTTAGAGGATAATCGGGAATTGAAGAAGTAACTAACTTTGAAACTAGTAGGTTTTAATGGGGATAAAATCATGAAAAGATTGATATCGGGTCCGGGCCAAATCAGCAATAAATGGGACATTGAGGCTATTATGTATGACGTTATTCTTAAAAAATAAAAATTATGGATCGTATGAATCGTATAGGAGAAAAATTCTATAACTCAGTTGAGCCCTAAAGCTCTACCCCAAATTATGGTTTAAGTCGTATGAGTTCGACTCTGTTTTTATCTACGACATGGGTCTTATTTATAGGATTATGATAGGAAATGCAAGGTGGTCAACACTCACTCCAATCTTCCTGTTCCTCTTCTGGGAGTTCTTCTGCTGGGAGATGAGTCTGCTGAGGCGCTGCGTCCTCTGGTGCGAGCTCGGCGGCTTGCAGACCGTGGACAACGGTACGGTCCTGGCTATGAGGCTGTCCCTCACATCTCCGGATGACCCGCAGTATCCCTTCATGTTCATGAGGTCTCCTATGCTCCCGCTCGGGTACTGGCGGCACTGCTGCTGGCCACCTACGAGTTCCGATATGTGGCTAGCAATCTGGCTTACCACACCGCCCATCCTTCTAGCTCAACGCACTTTTTCTTATAGTTTATTAAAAAATATTATCAAGAATAGTAAAATAATTAACTGTATCCACTTGGACAGGTTAGGTATCCACATAGCGCTGTATCATCACGAACAGGTGGCGGGTACAAATGCGATGTAACTCGGCTGATAGCGGTCAAACGACTGCAGAACCCGACGTCGACGAACACAATGAAGCGACCTCCCAAGATCTACCGGAGCTGATAAGGCGCCCCGTTTTCTCCCGTTACCTAGTGACAGCGTTATCCCTTTAAAATGAGCGTTGTATCTAACTAATATACTCTCAATGCTTGATTTGTTTAAAAGTTAAAATTTAAATTAAATTTTTAATTTTAATTTTAAATTTAAATTTTCCAAACGATATAAATGTTCTTTTATTTCTATCCTATAAATGCGCCTATGACATCGAAAAGGTAATTTTTATGAAGACAGGAGCAGCAAAATTTTTTCAAAATCTGAAATAATAGTTTAAATTGGTATCAGTTCAAGCGAAGGTGTTCGCTTCGGGTTAAATAACTACAAGCTTTAACTTTTCATACGTTTCTTTTTTAAAATTCTCGAAAATAAAGATAATGTTGAGTTTTTGTATGGAAAAAGTAGTTCCGCAGAGTTAAGTTACAACAAAGTTAACTTGTCATTCGTTCCCTTTTTAATATTTTCGAGAATAAAAATAGTTTTATTACCGGCTGTATATAGTAAATATTAACGACTGCATATAGATTAATGAACTGACTTACACATAGTTTTTAGGTTATAACATCATCTATACCTCTATCACCTATGTTTGTTGAAACTATCATTTCTCAATGAAATAATTACCAAAATATTACCCTTAGAAATTACACTCATTGGAACATTACACACATTAGCAGCTTGTCACTTTGAGTGAAGTCACAGCATGTTTAAACTATTCGTTTCCTTTTTAGTGTTCTCAAAAATATGAATAATCGCGAGCTTTAATATGAAAAAATGGTGCAATTTAGGGAAATGTGTTTATTTCGGGAATAATTTCATCAAGAATTGAAGTTTCAAAAACACTTCGAAGTATAGATGCTGATATAACTTAAACCATCCTTCATCCTAAATCATGCGTATTTTTGACTTACTATCTTTTCTATATCAACTCCTCAATCAAACAATTAACAAAATTAAGATAATGGATATATGTGAAGAATTATATTTAGGTGGAAATGATTACCATATCCTCAATAATGTAGACAATGATTGGGGGGTGCGGCCATGAAATTGTATACAAATAACCCAAACCTACTGATTACCATATTATTTGCCAAAGTTAGGGTAAGTTACAGGCCGCCATAAGGGATGAGAAAAAAAAATAACAACGCCAACAGATCAGTACCAAAAACAATAAACTAGTAACAAATAAACAAAAGGTAAAAGTAGAAAAGAAATTTTACCATTTATAATTGTACATAGTGATAAAAACATAATTAATGTAAACAATGAAGGATGCATATTTACCCTTAGAATACCAAATGATAAAGAAGATTCAGTATCAAGCTTAGAAAATCTTAGAAGGCAGAGGAGAATAAGAAGCAGATAAACTAAGAACAAAATAAAGAAACACTTATACCACTACAATCCATAAATTCGTACTTAAAAGAGACCGTACTGTTTCTAGGACAACAGTTGTGCAGAAAAGTGATTTGTCTGAGATCACGCTCTACCTCCAGGTTTTTCTCCTATCTAAGGGTACCAACTTAATAGACCCTTGATGATTGCCGCTCCATCAGAGGCTGTTAACAGACTAAATAACTTATATCCAACAGCCGGATTGTAATTCGAAGCCTTTAAGCATAGGAATTCAACACTCTACACGCTGAGCTATTCACTAAAAAATACAACATTTGCATGTTGTTTTCTTAAATTCAAATGAGAAAACTAACTAAAATTAATTATCAATCGCCATACTGTTTTTTTTTTTAATTTAAAAGTTTCATTAAAGTATTTTACATTAACTGAAAGGGATATGGTAAATACTAAACAAGTCAATGCCTACGAACCATTATCGTCACTGCGTCCTAATAAAAATAAACCACATATAGTTTCGAGTCTTCGAATAACTTAGCTACGCAACAACATAATGCAACACGTACCACCACAAGCTCTGTGGTCGAATCAGCACTGGTCGAGCAAGGAAGCCAGCCAGACCTGTTGTGTGTAGCTAAACTGAAGTTGTGCGTGTGCCACGCGATTACTTAAGTCGTATAGGCAATATGATAAAACTCATGATATATTTCTGATACATGCGTCATTCGAAAGATTTATAATGCCTATACCGAAAAGAAAAATCCATAACAACCAGGAAAAATAAAAAAATTATATAAATTGAAATTCGCTCATGTTCATTTAACGTAATTTTAGGAATATTTTACCAGTACCTGACGAGTACAGGCTCAAGACCCCCCATTTTACATTTCTTCCGAAAGAAAGCACAACCAAAGATTATTTACTCCATTTTAAAAAATCCTAAAGCCACCTGACGGGCTGCAAACACCCGGTCATGGTTGGCCAAGAGTTTATGTTTTCTGTAAAAGTAAAAATAAACATAAAAAATACAGAAGATATGTAAATAACTTTCATATTAATTGATTCATTACTGCCATAATTCCTCGTCAGTATATCATATTTCACATTTTGGAAATAATTTTTTTTTTTTACCAATTATCCAAGCACACTTTGGTAGTTGAGTAGCTCAATGTATAAAGTGCTGAGTTACTGTGCTGAATATCCCTGGTTCAAATCCAGCTATGGCAAATAAGCTATTAAAACAGTTTACAGCTTGTGGGATCTGCAGATCCTCTTGGGGCTAACCCAGTTTCTATAAATTGGGCACTCTTAGACCTAGAAAAAGTATAGTCTATTGCATCTACTGAACCCAAGACCCTTCGTGAATTGTAGCGGTTTAGGTAATTTAAAAAAATTAATTATTAAACAATTAACTTTTCTATTGTTTGGCCTATTAACTTTTCAGTTACTCTTAACTTTCAGACTCTTAAACTAAGGCAAGTACTGAATCCAAGAAAGTACTAGTTTTCACATCTTTAGATATCGATTCCTTCCATTCTATTTTTTTTTTTTTTTACAATAATTTAAACTTATTGCCAATCCAACAACTGGTTATTATACTTTCCATTTCTAATGCTACAACTACTATTTCATACTACCACTATTTAACGGGTTGATTTAGTTGGAGAAAACTTTCTAAACTAAGGGAGATGTCACGAATGCTTGCGTAGAGGAGCGAATAAAAGGAATAGGTTCTAGTCCTAGAAAAAACATGTATATTCTTTCACGAGTTTCTTGGTACATTTCCTATTCGGATATCAGATTTCCTAGTACATGGTGCAGGTCATAGGGGCTCTAGGAAGGGACTGAATGCGCCCATGACACAGTTCTAACAGTTATCGCGACCCTCACCTTGCCGGCTGATACCAGCATGTGCCGGCCTTATCCTAGGATAGTTACCTTCGTGTATCTTTAGGCAGCCAAGGATCGGTTATCTATGTAGTTCTTTCATTGTTAACAGAGGTGTAATGGTCACGACTACGATCCCAATATGTACTTTGTAGTCTTGTAGTACAATAAACACAACACCTTATTTCAAAAAATCCGCGAAAGATCCCTGGGTAATTTCATTAATCAACTATCAACCATGGAGGCGTTAAATGAATAAACCAAAGCATATATCGCTCCTTCAAAATAAAAATATCATAACTCAGAAAACGTGTTTTTTCAATAGAGATATTTGAAAGTTCCAAATCTTTTATTAATCATTAGACAATTTTTAAAGGATATTTCAAACATGATATACCTCAAAATTTGACTTTATTATAAAGAAAACCATGTTGGAAATGGAATATCATATAGGCCGTTCCTGAATTTAAAAAGTTTCAACCAATGCAATTGCTAATGAAGTCTTAAGCCCGGTTTTCATAGGCCCAGTAGCTGGCGGTCAGTGAAGGACAGTTACTGTCTGGCAGCTAATGGGTCCGTGAAAACAAAGTTCAACCAGTACTGACCGATCCCGCAAAGACAGCTACTGGTTCGTCACTCGCTCTATAGAAACGCAATTAGACAATGGCCGGTTAGTGCTGAAGGACACTGGACGCTTGGACAGTCATTTTTTTTTTACTCTTGCTGGTATAGCTTCTCGCAAACAGGTATCATTGCGTTGAATTTTTGAGGCTATCAACTGCAAAAGAACATCAAATTGGCAGGATGTCATTCTAAGTATTTTTTTTAATTCATCGTGAGTGCACAGTTCTGTCATGATCATAGAAGCTGCTCCAATATTTTTCTTCTGTAAACAACACATTGTCCATGTTTTCTTCTTTTTTCTCTTTTGACTTTTAGGAATTTCCATCAAATGTTCACCAAGGAGTAATGCCAATAGTCGTATATTTTTTAGAATTATATCACACTGATCAACCACTTTACTAGCCTCACGAAAATGCAATGGGTCAGAAACCCAAGCCAGAACTCGTCAGGAGCTGTATAGACAGCAGAATGTACATTTGTGTACAGTTTCTGTTTACTTGGCGGTCAGTACCTGGGCCTGTGAAAACCGGGCCTTATTCGTGTATTCAAAATCAAACCAGATGAGTTATAAAAAATCGAGATTTGTTGTTCTTTTGAAGGAGTGATACTGCGTTCTCGCTTTAAAATTTTATTTTACCTCTTATTTAATTACATTGTTTAAGGTCCATGTATACATTTCCTGAAAAGTTTTTAACTGAACCTCTTTACTGTACGAGAAGAAAAGGGACACCGAAGCTGTGGTGATCAGATGGTGTGAACAGGGACGCGAGGGTTATCCTGTGTAACAGTGTGTTGGAGGAAGCCAAGACTCGTCAACGAGTTGTAGCACCGTTGATTAGTATTTAACTAAATGAGTGGACTATTAAGAAAATCGGGTTTCCAGGTTAGACAAGACACAGACTCATGGACGAAGAGGCTCGAGGAATGATACCCACGTAAATCGAAAAGAGGATTGGGCCGACCACCTACCTAGAGGGATAATGAATCAGGTTATCTTGTGGAGAAGAGTAGCGAGGGAGAGATAAGAGAGGAACAAAATGGTGAGGATCACTAACAAAATGGTGAGGATCACTGTCATATCAGAATCCAGTCTTATGTGGAAAAAAAATACATCACTAAAAAATAATGACCCCTCTTTAAAACTGAGCAGTTGCTAATTTTGTGCTATAATCTCGTTTACATATCATTATTGGTAATTATATACGATTATCTTCCTTGAATTGAATATTTATTAGTTTAGGTAATTATTACGCATTAAGTAACAAGTTTTAACATCTCATTCGTAACATCCCCTTTTAATATTTTCCAAAAATACAAATTATCATGAGCTTTAGTATGGAAAAGGAAATGTAATTTTGGGAAATGTGTATACTTCGGTCATCATTTCATCTAGAAATGAACTTTTCAACAAATATATATCATCTACTTCGTAATGTTGGTTGAAACATTTATTTCTTGACTACTGGATTAACGAAATCTGCTCATTGCCTATAATTACATTCTAATCCTCTACTGAATGCTGAGACACAACTCGAAGTGACAACTTGCGGAATAATTACCATATTATTTTAAAATTATAATAAAAAGAATGTATGTATTTCATTTTATGTACAAATAAGGTTAATGATTATTTGGATTATTTAATTAATTGTAATTCTCAACAGAACTATTATTATATTGATAATTTACTGAATCACTTTGATTGACATTTTACAAAGTGAAAATTATGCCCTTATATCTGTACCACCACCATAGTTACATTATGAGGGTCTTCATTAATCTCATGAATAACTTGCTGCATTGTAATGACACTGATAAAAATAAACCTTCACCATTACAACCAATGAATAATGGTCTTTTGTCCAGTATGTTGTAGAGAATGTTCTACTTAAAGTACAACCGCTGTCCGCAGGAAGATATTTGTCGGAAATCGCGCTCAACCAGCCAGGTTTCTCCCCTAATTAAGGGAACCCAGTTTACAGAAACTGTGGGTCCCAGGATGTCTGCGAATCCCACAGTGTCGATCCCTGGCTACCAACAAATTAAATAGCTTATTTATCACAGCTGTGTTTGTATCCGGAATCTTCAGCATAGCAATTCAGAACTCAGCACACTGAGTTACTCCCCCTCCCATTGCCTACGTCACAATTAACCAGCAATAATATAACTTCCAAAGCCAAAATCACACTCAAGCGCCAGGTTTTTCCGTCTAATTAAGAGTACTTACTTTATAGAGGCTGATTGAACAGCGAGATGATCTGTTTAACCCAAATCATTAAATATTTAAATATAATTCTTTCCAATAAAATACAGCCAAAAACTCAAAAAGAAACACTATTATTTATTATAATGCAATTGGGAAAACCACAATGCAAAGCCTTATGTTTCAAATCTAGTAATACATCCACTTACCAGTTGACGTATTATATGTTGAACGTCTTGTTGGTGGGGTGCTGTCTCATATTTGGAGCCTGTTTGGGCAATTGATCGTTGAGATGTATTGCACCTTTTTCTTCGAGATGTGATTCACATAACTCCTTTTTTTTGTTTTTGTGTCTTGATAATACCTGAATAGACGAAACGTCGACTGGTAAGTGGGTGTATTACTAGATTTGAAACATAAGGCTTTGCATTGTGGTTTTTCCCAATTGCGTTATAATATATATTTCTTTCCTAATGTACAATTTAAATATAAATCCAACCTAATCTATAAATCTAACCCTTAGTTTAGTAATAAATACATAATCGATTTAATATCGTTCACTAGACTGAACATTATTATTTATCTAATAATAAAAATAATGTTCAGTTTCTAATAAAATATTTAGGCGAAGATGTTATCTGGAAAAAAACTGGGTTTTTAAAATGGTAGGTTTTAAAGCTAGGTAAAAAAAAACTCGATCACTATGACGTATGAAGAGTCTTGGGTTCAATACGTGGGGGAAAATAACTGTTTCTTGAACAAAGATTGTGCAAGGAAGTGGATTGCCCGAGATCACTCTAAACCACTAGGCTTTTACCCTATTTTGAGTACCCTCTTGAAGCCCAGGAAGCTTTTCAGATCCCCGGTTGTTTACAAATTAAATAAATTATCTGCCATAGCTGGATGTGAACCCGGTGCTATTGGCACGGAAACTCATCTCTCTAACACTGAGCCATCCCTCTCCCAGAGTTAGTTTGGGTAAAATATTAGACTATACTATATTTGCCAATAATATGATCAACAATGTTCAACAACTGTCAAGAATCATTTCGCAACAAGTTGAATAGGAGCTGATATAAACATGGCATGATTACACACGTTATCATGCACTGATACCATGCATTTAGAAAAGTGCTTTGGCTGTTGCCGAACCATTTATGCTAATGCGAGTACTTGGGACTATCGTCGCGTGATAATGAACGAGCATTTGCTCCATGCTATGCTTCCGGCGTTCACTTTACTTTTCATGCGATCGAAGAAATCATTGGAAAAACGTAGGAGGCATATTTATTTAATTGGTAGTTCCTGAATAATGCTTAACAAATAATATTGGTAGTACCATTTTTTTAAGTCCAAATAGCATGGTTTATTGACACATTCGAGGATTTATGTACAAACAAGAACCTGTAACACTAAGAATCATGAAGATTGTTGGGTTCAGTACATGAAGAAATTGTACTGTTTCTTATACAATGAGTGTACAGGGAGGTGGTTTGTCCGAATATCTATTGTAGTGTTTTAATGAACATTTCGAGCGTTGCCTTAACATCTACCAGTTTGTTGTAATATCGGGCAAGGCTATTATAAAAACAGAGAAAGATAGTGTATTTGTTAGTTAGGAAATTTGGCCGAGATTAGATTCAACCGCCAAGTTTTTTCCACATAATATAATATAATATCTATCTTTAGATTATAAACCCCGGGCGAGACTAAGTATTCCACAGTTATTCGATCCATGTCTGTAAACAGAATAAATGGTTTGCCTGACAAACTGGATTTGAACCCGTTTCTCAGCACAGCAACCTAGAGCTCTAAACTCTGAGCAAACTAGGAACTGCTGCCAAGGGTTCAGTACATGATAGAGACAGTAGTGTTTCTAAGATAACTATCGTACAGGGTGGAGACTTGTTCGAATATCTAGTGTTCTAATGATACAAAGAAAGAGTTAGCCTGTAGTTGCAGGTTATATGGCCGAGATTAAACTCAACAATTTTTCAACAATTAATAATATCCACCTTTAGACGCTATGTAGTCTCCCAGGAGGTTTTGTGCATTTTACAGGTTGTTATTCGATCCATAGCTGTAAACTGAATAAATAATCAATCTTCCAAGTTGGATTGGAGGATTTGATCCCGGGTTTATCAGTACAGCAACTCAGAGCTTTAAACACTGAGTTACCCCACGACCAGTGTCAAGGTTTCTGAATGCAGTCCATGATAGAGACAGTACTAGTTCTAAGACAAGTGTACAGCGAGGTTTGTTCGAATATCTGTTATAGAATTCTATTGGTCATTTCAAATATAACTTCATCATCTAACACCCTTTTATAATGTTTCATAAGGTGATTATGAAAACAGGAAAAGGGTACGCTTGTCTTAGTATGCAATTAGCTATTATAATTCGCTAGTTATTTTTAGTTGTAGAATTTAAATAATAATAAATTTATTATTTACTCGGTGATGTCCCTTTAGAATAATAATTAAAAAAATGAATTAAATGGCTTAAAGTAAGATGAAATAATAATTTAACTATTCTTTTAGGCTCCCACGACCACTATTATTACAAAAGACTTTGTTTATTTCTTCTGGTTTAGACCTCATTCTCATCTCAGCCCTGAGGAAGTCATCAGCATGGTTGACGAAACGTTGGCGAGAAATTTATCTACACGGTCTAAACCAGAAGAAATAAACAAAGCTTTTGTAATAATTTAACTGATTAATTAAATTATGATAAATAATAAATTAAGCCGTAATAACAAATTAAAAAAGAAAATTAGTAAATAATAATTATAAAGAAGGAAAATATTATAAATACGTACATTTATAAAGAATTTATGAAGATAAAAAGAAATTAAGAAACATACATTAGCAACCATTTCCAGTATTTTTAAAACGATGCAAACCCAAGTGTAAAAAGCGGAATTGAATATCATTAAAACACATATTTTATCCATCTATATACAGGTTTTGGGTCGTGAAACCAACAAATTTTTCCGATTTTTTTATAATGTTCACCTTCTATAAAGGTTCAGTTACTATGTTAAACATTTTGAAATGAGCAGGTTACAGTTTTGTAATAGACTATTTTTTTTCTGAGATATAAGTCCTTTAAGTACGCTCGTGAATTTGCATTGGTTTCATGTTTTATTTTCATTTTTTGCGTAAATAGTTAGTTCATTCTTTTTTCCTTATGAGCCCCAGATCATTGTTCTTTGAATGATTGTACAAGGCTGGTGTGTGGAATTCGTTTTCCGCAGATATAAACATGTCTCGTAGAAATACATACTTAAGAATGGATACAATATTATGAAGTGCAATATTAAGTATATTATAAAGTATAATATGTTACAATAATATGAGGTAATAATATAGCTATATTGTGAAGTTTAATATATGAAAGTAAGTATTAATAATAAAATAAAAAAAACTGTAACACTATAAACCGTGAACGGGTCTGGGGTTCAGTACATGGTAGAGAATGTACTGTTTCATGGACAACGGTTCTGCAAGGAGGTGACTAGTACTAGGTCACTCTCATCCGCCAGATTTTCCCCCTTATTTTGGATACCATATTTTTATAATATTTCATCCAGGATTTCCTGCATGGCAACTCATTGTTCTACCACTGAGCCACTCCGTTCCCATGTATTAATACTTAGTTATAAACCATGGTATAACATAGTTTTCCAAAGATCTATTCTGCCTAGTATAAACCCACCCAATGAAGTGCTCTAGGTGCCTACCTATTTAGAAAATTGGGAAAAAAACTCATACCATTTGTCATTAAAAAAAACATATAACTATTCATCAGCATGAAGGTCAGTAAGAAACAACTATTTCAATTAATAATTAATTATCATTTCACAAAACAGTATTTCTGTTCAATAATAACCTATTAGAAAAATAATTGATCTGTAATTTGTTATAATTTTATCAAAAGAGTTTCTCTAAAGGCAAAAATGAGAAAAATTAATTATATTTCAGTAATAGAATAATTTTATATTTAAAAGGTAATTAGTATTTAATCACTTTATTCGTATAATTAACTAATTACTACCTATATAAATTAATTAACAAAATTATTTCTAAGCTTTGTCGCTGCCGAGTCCTTAATTAAAGCGGAACAAGATATTTTAAACAAAAATTCAGGGAAAAACTTCTATACGGGAAATAAAATATATCATACATCAGTAGATTAGGTATAACATTAAATTGGTTCAGATATTGATATATCTAACTGCTTGAATATAAAATTAACAGACTTTAGTTCTGTAACCTTATCTCAATGATTGGTAATAGAACGTTCATTCAATGAGATAATGGATGATTAATACCATACCATAAATATGAATGAGTCAGTGATTGTGTATCTTGGATGAAAGGTAGTGAAATGTGAGCAATAGGTATTTTGAGATAACTAAAAACTTCAATAACCATTGGACAATATAAAGAAAATGATGGAGAAAATGTCAAGGGTAGAAGATAAAATATTCTTTAAATAGTTGGTTTTTGTTCATTTAACGCCACTTTATGCTGATATGGCTAATCGGACGATGCTACATTGGGAGCTCTAAATTTTGCCTATCCAGGTTTAATTAGGATAGGGGTTTTTAACGAGTACCTGACATCGTACAGGGTCGGGACCTCCGTTTAACGTCCCTTCCGAAGGACGGCGTAACTAAGGATTTTTTACTCCCTTTAAAAAATCCTAGAGCCGCCTGCCGGGATACGAACCCACGATCTTGGGCTTAGTAGTTTGTTACGCTAACCACTAGACCCCTTTTAAATAGTTAATAATATACTGAAACGACAAGAAACAGCTCACAATTTCTAGCTACTTCAATACATACTAGATAAACGCTATATGATCCCAATTAATGGCAAAAGACTCGTACATGTTTATTATAACACTTACGGAGTAGAGCTATAGGGCTTCATTAAGCTAACGAATTCCTCTTGTATCCAATCCTTCGTAAAATCCTCAATGCTCCTTACTTTGTTAAGAACAAAGTAATCCATAATGACCTTAATGTCCCATTTGTTGCTGATTTGCCCGATTCCGATATCAATCCTTCCATTACAACTTTATTTAAAAACAAATCTATTAGTTTCAAACCTAGCTACTTCGTTCCCATTATTCCTCCGAGGCATCAAAAACAAGATGGTTTCGCGAACTTCTAGGTTGAATTTGTTGTTTGAATACTACAAGTGGGTAGTTTCTCTACTTACTTTTATTCTAAACCATAATTTTACCTACTCTTCCCTCTTTACCCAGTCTGCTGGAGTTCCTCAAGGTAGTATCATGGGTCCCATCCTATACACGATATCTACAGCTGACATCCCAACCCATCCAAGCACTGTCCTCACTACGTACGCTGATGACACATGTGTGTTATCAGTAAATAATGATCCATTTGTTGCATCCCAAACTCTTCAATCCCATATCTCAAACCTTCAAGAATGGTGTCAAAATTGGAGAATTAAAATTAATCCTAACAAATCCCATCAAATTACCTTCACCCTTCGTCGTAAACCTACAAATTCCTGCCCTGCTGTATCCTTTAATAATATTCCTATGAACTCTGTCGAACAGGTACGTTACCTAGGACTCCATCTGGACAAACGTCTCACTTGGAATCCTCATACAAGACTGAAAAAACAAGAAACTGCTCGTCGTTTTCGCCTACTTCAACATTTACTGGACAAACGCTCTAAGCTCCCAATAAATTACAAAAGACTCATTTACATGACAGTTATCAGGCCTATTTGGACATACGGAGTTGAGCTTTGGGGCTCTACTAAACCATCCAATTCATCTCGTATCCAATCCTTGCAATCCAAAATCCTTCGTAAAATCCTCAATGCTCCTTATTATGTCACAAACAAACTCATCCATCATAATCTTAATATCCCATATGTTACTGATTTGGCCCAAACTAGATACCTATCCTTCCATGACAAGCTCCATACACACTTGAATCCGCTATTCTCTCAACTTGCTTCCCATACTATTCCTGACAACCCTCCGAGGAGTCTGAAAAGAAGATGGCCTCGAGACCATCTACTATAGAACTTTTTGGAGTGCTACCGATGGGTAGTTTCTCCACAAGTGCTTTTCAAGTCGTATTGTACATATAGCAGATTTACTTATTGTAATAGAATTATAGTTGTAAATATCAATAAATTGAATTGAATTGAAAAAAAAAAAAAAACTTTTATTCATGACATTATGTATTATTCATCTTATTTATTTTTGTATTAATATGGTATGACACAGTTGTAAATTTCAATAAATATTTTTTTTTTTAAATTAGTCCTCATACAAGACTGAAAAGACAAGAAACTGCTCGACGGTTTTGCCTACTTCAACATTTACTGGACAAACGCTCTAAGCTCCCAATTAATTACAAAAGACTCATTTACATGACAGTTATCAGACCTATTTGGACATACGGAGTTGAGCTTTGGGACTCTACTAAACCATCCAATTCATCTCGTACCCAACAATCCAAAATCCTTCGTAAAATCCTCATCGCTCCTTATTATGTCACAAACAAACTCATCCAACATGATCTTAATATCCCATATGTTGCTGATTTTGCCCAAACCTATCCTTCCATGACAAGCTCCATACACACTTGAATCCGCTAGTCTCTCAACTTGCTTCCCATACTATTCCTAATAACCATCCGAGGCATCTGAAAAGAAGATGGCCTCGAGACCTTCTGCTATAGAACTTTATTGGAGTGCTATCAACGGATAGTTTCTCCACAAGTGTTTTTGTTTTCATGTCATTAGTTCATATTAGCAAATTTACTTGATGTAATATTATTACAGTTGTAACTATCAATAAATTAAATATTGATTGAGAGAGATACCAAGCTGATTCTCCTACATTGTAACTTATTAGTCTTGATAGAGACCTTCTTGTGGCTCGAAACGTTTGTTTCCCATAAATATTTTTTAACTACTTGAGAATTAATTATTTGTAAAACCTATTCGGTGTTATTAATCTTTATAGGTAACATATTGTATTATCATTATTTTATATATTATTAGGAATTGGCTTGGGATATTAGTACTGTTGGCTAGACCCGGATATTATACCGGCTGTAGTAGATTAATTAGTCTGTTATTGATTCGTAGATTTAAGTGGGTACCCTTCATAGAGATAAAAATCTGGTGATTGTACCTGATCTCGGTCTAATCAACTCACTTCACAATCGTCGGCTTAGAAAAAGAGCGCTGGAAGTATTAAATCCGAGGAATTGGTCAACACCAATTAAACTGAGGTATGTGTTCCGCAGGTTGTCGCTTCGAGTTGAGTTACAAGTTTTAATTGTTTATTCGTTTCATTTTAAATATTTTTCAAAAATACTAGTTATAGTGAGCTTTGGTATGGAAAGGAGAATGTAATTATGGGTAATGAGTGGATTTCTGTAATCATTTAATCAAGAAATAAAAATTTCAACTAACATTTCGAAGTATAGATGATGTATGTTTGTTGAAACGTCCATTTACAGATGAAATGATTAAATAATATATAAATTATGTAAAGAACTTGTTACATTCTATATAGTTCATGTTTTTATTTGTTATGTAACGGACTGAGATAATTTAAGATTATAGATATATATTTTAATATTCATATATTTTATTAAATATGAAGTTAAGAACTCTATCATTGAGCCACACCGCACCAAATATTAATTATACTTAAAACGATTAAGAAAAAAATATACCTACAACTAAATTCGGAATATTAATGGATTTGAACTACTATAACTAACAGACTTTTTCTCATGGTTTTAAAGAGAAAAATTCCAAGCTTTAATTCTATCTCTTACAAAAAATTGAAAGAAATAATACTGTTTATCCGACGTTAATGCCAGAGAAAATAACAAGAACGTGCTAACCCTGTTGAGTGTCCTTAAGAACATAAAGATGGTTACAGGCTCTTGCCTTCTAGAGCTAACAAAGAGAAGTCACATCTTTGAGGATCAACTTACTTCTTTAAGGGGTTATTGTCAACTTCTTTCGGTAATAGAAACAATTTAAGGGATCATTTCACAAATGTAAAAACGTACCACCACAGCTTAGGATGAATCTTGTGTTCAGTACGTGGTTACTGACTTTACTGTCAGGAAAACGGTTCTGCAGAGAGATAATTTGTCCGATATACTCAACCATCAGGATTTCCCCTAATAAAGGTATCCATTTCATACAAGCTGGTTAAGCCCCTGGAGTGTCTCAAGCAACCACAAGATCACTCTTCGGCTGTTACAGGATTAAATAAATTATCTGCAACAGCCAGATCTGAACTCGAGACCTTCTGCCCGGTAACTCAACGATTTCATAAAGAAAACTATTTTTTATGATTGGATTTGAAATGATTTTATTAAACGTGCAATAAAATAAAGCTTTAATGAATAATGAATAAATTTT
The DNA here is from genome assembly GCA_037127475.1 of Arma custos. Lineage (NCBI taxonomy): Eukaryota > Metazoa > Arthropoda > Insecta > Hemiptera > Pentatomidae > Arma > Arma custos. The sequence continues at coordinate 60,179,429 of CM073765.1, forward strand.
AAAAAATACAGCAATCGTAATAAAAATATATGTAAAAATAATCAAAGCATTTTCATATAGCTGTGGTCCCTAACCTGATGCATCTGACAAATATATAATAATCCAGTTACCGAAGTTGATGACCATATGTTAAATAAATAATTTTAAAAAAACCTGTATCACTGCAAATCAAGTTTCTAAGGCATAGTAACAATTGTACAGGGAGGTGGTTTGTCCAAATATCTGTTGTAGTGTTCTAATGATCCATTCACATTAAGTCTTATCATCTTATAGTCTATTGTAATATCAGAAGAGTTTATTATGAACATAGACAAATACCACGCGTTTGTTAGTCTAAAAAAAAAAAAAAAACCTTTACCACTACAAGCCATGAAGGGTCTGGGGTTCAGTACATAGAAGAGACTGTACAACAGTACAGAAATAATACTGTTTATCCGACGTTAATGCCAGAGAAAATAACAAGAACGTGCTAACCCGGTTGAGTGTCCTTAAGAACATAAAGATGATATAACATCATGGACAACAGTTCTGCAAGGAGGTGATTTGTCCTAGGTCACGCTGAACCGCCAGATTTTCCTCCTTATTTTGGGTACCCTATTTTTATATTATTTTATAGAGGCTGGGTAGGCCCCAGGAGGGTCCTAGATCCCATATGACCCATCTCCCGCTGCAAACATACTAAATAAAAATCGTGGCCAGCAGCACCTGGCCTGAACCAGGATGCCCAGCATGGCTCTACCACTGAACCACTCCGCTCCCCTTTGTTAGTTACTGTTAATTTGGCAGAGATCAAACTCAACCGCCAAGTTATTGCTGCAATGAAAAGTATTCACTGTTAGAGACTGGGTGCGCACTATGAGGATCTGCGTATCCCCAGAATGCAATTTGATCCATGGCCTGTAGCAAATTAAATAGTTCACCTGCCAAAGCTAGATCAAAACTCGGGATCCTCAGCACAAAAATTTCGTCTAAAACAACATTATTTCTTATAGTTTTATTACGGTTCTGAACCTGAAGTTTTGGGAGCATAAAATCGCTTGACTAAACAAACGAAAAATTTGAAAAGTCCATTTTTGAAATTTGGAGTTATCTGCTTTTGATCCTGAAGGCTTAACTGTCTTATTGTTTTTGGTACTGCCCTTTTCTTGTTTTGGGAAATTTTGAGAAATTTCGTAGTTTTAAACATTTGATCACAAACGTATTTTATATAATATAGATGTAACAGTTTAGTCCAACAAAATACAAATATTGTTCATACATATTCAATGATTTATTCTCCTATCCTATCAATGTTAATAATTTAAATTGAATGCAGTACAACACGATATAATAAACTAGATCGAAAGTTTTGAAGGATCGATATCGTAACAAGGTGCAGAAGTTGTTAATTAGTTTAAACTTGAAATGGGCAGCAACGAGTCGAGGACTTGTTAGTAAGCGAGTTGGAACGGGGATTGACTTTCAATCTGACACTTATCCAATCCCATAGTTCACAACTTCACAACAAATCGTCTAGTTTTATGATGGAAAATCAATTTATTATTTTAAAAATAGTGAAACTAAATTTCCTACAACCTTCTATGACAAAGATCGCTGGTTTGCAGCCTTTGGTTTTTTTTAGTAGGAATAAAAATACTTACTTCGGAGGGAATGTAATGGTGGTCTCTAGCGATGCCAGGTAAGATCATTATTCTGATTATCCTGGATAGGAAAAATTTTGGACTCCTTCCAAAATAGCATAGCATCCTCTGATTAGATATAGCAGCAAAGTGACGATAGATAAAAAAAATAATTTAGAGATTATACAAGTCACGACGATTAAGAGGGGCTTGTAAAATTGCAGAACTTAGAAACGAACGAATTTCTAAAAATTTAATTAGCACAGTTCCGACCGGGAAGAGTCTGAAGGGTAGACCATGGCGTAGGTAAGAGAAAGCCGCCAGTAGTGATCTGGAGGATTCAAGTTTGGGTGCAGAGATTGGTGGTAACGGCATCGAACCTTTGGGTACGCTTTTTATTATAATTTAATTTAAGGCGAAGACGTAAAGTTGTAATAAGGATATAGTATGCATTCGTATGTAATAAGGAAAGCACTTGTCCTGAGCGACACTTATGTTCTTAAATATTGTAATTTGATCAGTTTCAATAGTTTCCAACTGGCAACAATTAAATAAAAATACGCCAAATTAAAAAAAATATATTCGTAGCTCCATTGCTATCTAATATTCCTGTAAATAAATAAGATTGTATTGATGCATAATTGGAAAATTATGTAACTGACTCCCGACACAAAGTTATATTACATGGATCTATCCACGTCAACATCATGTAACTTAATTTAATATTTAATATTTATAGCATTCAGATTATAATTGAAAGGCGGCCAGAACACATAACACTGAACTCAATAAAAAAATTTAATAGAAATATCAAAACTGGGTCCGTTTTTATTCATTTTTTTAAAAAATATACTGTGTTATATCTCGACCGTTTGTGAAGATAGAAAAAAACTAAACCGTTTCGGATTAATTATGCTATAACACAATATTGACTAGTTACAAAACAACCTATGAGGGATCTTGGGTTCAGTATATGGTAGAGAATGGAATGTTTAATGGACAACGGTTGTGCAGGGAGGCTATGATTACTTAGATATTACGCCCAAGCCAGAATTTTTCCTGGCTGGGTGAGTTCCAAGAGGGTGTAAATTCTACAAGATCTGTCCAAAGATATTATTAGATCAAATAATTTATCTGCCACAGCCGTATTTGAAACAGGGACCTTCGGCACATCAACCCAAAGCTCTACCAATGAGCTACCTTCCTCAATAATTATACGCCACCAAAAATATTATTTGGGATGTTATCGTACTCATACGAAGTTCATTTTTAATATAAAAAAAACAAAACGCCGACAATTCACACCTGAATATATATAAATAAACTATTTCATTATTTCACAACCAATTAATAAAAAATAAAAATAGTTTTCCACCATTTTCAACACTAGAACAGCACATGGCCAATATATTGCGATACCATGTAGAACGAACCCGATATCTCACAGATACGCCATTCATTATCTACAGGCTCTATTGAGAAATATTTACCTATGCAAAAAAATATTCGTATTTTGCGTTTTATGCAAATAAAACTTATTGGAAAACTTCTGAGCAAAAGTTTTTAACCATACAAAACGTACTTCGAAACCTTTCTATAAATAACAATAAATATAATAAAGTAAGAAAAAAGCCATTATCCAGTCATCCTTCATCAATTTATTAATTCTTCATACATTCCGAAATTTAGTCATTATCAATTGTTAAAAATTATGGTTATATGCATCAACCTGTAATGTATATAACTATATAAAGTTATAAATAATTTTTTCTCCAAGAAGCATTACTATAATATTAATTTAAAAATTTGTCGTCATTTAGAGAATACTTAAACTTGTAGTTAACCATGGGATAATTATTTCCTGATTGAAGAAAATTTTTTAAATTAATATTATAGTAATGCTTTTTAGAGAAAAATTGACTTATAACTTTACGTGGTTGTATACATTACAGGTTTATGCATGAAACCATAATTTTTAACAATTGATATAATTTATTATTATTTATTATAAATTATCATTCGATATAATTTATTGATATAATATAATATTGATATTGATATAATTTGTTACTAAATGTCGAAACGTATGAAGAATTAATAAATGATGAAGGATGGCTGGATAATGTTTTTTTCTCACTTTATTATATTTAAAGTATTTAGCCTATCGAAATATATCAAGTTGAAATAAATAGCAATAATAAGTATTTTAATCATCTTAAACAATTATTGACTAGCAGTGGGTAGTATTTCTATTTGTCTTTATCCATTTCATTCTCCATCAGTAAATTATATTTACTTGTTGTACTGTTATAATACATTTGTAAATTCTAATAAATAATTCTAAAAATAAAATAAAAAATAATTATTATTTGACTACTTAGCCTTCATAAAGAACTGCAAAGTGGGTCGAAACGTAGGTTTTTAATAAATGGTTTCCAACTATTTAAAATCGTTGACCCCACTAGAAGAATCGTCTTCTTCATTTTAATTATTTACAAGCGACAATTACGAGGATCAGGTTAAAATTTAAAATACCTGTTATGTTTGATAATTTTGGAAAATATCAAAAGGGGAACGAATGAAAAGTTAAAACTTGTGTCTCAACTCGAAGCGGCAGCCTGCGGAATAATTACTAAATTTAAAATTGAACACAAGTATTTCCTTGTCCGGATCCTGTCGTATCAGAATAAGGAAGACAAACGCATACACTGTGAAAAAGGAAGTATTCTGAAATACTTGTTAATGTTAATCATCTAAGTATCTTGGGTACTTAATTAACATTACTTGATTGGGTACTTGGAATCTCTCATGTATAGCTTTTTTAAGTACCCTTCTTAAATTGGTTCATGTTACATAAGGGGAATGTACCTAGGAACTCGCGTTGCCCCGATCGATATAATACCACTCACCCTTAGTTAAGGGAGTTAGGAGAGTACTGGTACTGGTAGTTGTAATTTGGGGGGAACAATTCCGGTAAGTTAGCCAATAGGAAAGCTCCAGAGCGGATGGGAGAAACCATAGTTACAACATGAGAAGCTCACCATCAAAAGCGGACAACTCCTAAATTTCAATAATTTACTTTTTCACATCTTTCGATAGTCAAGTAAAGCAATTGTGTCTCACACGACACTTTTCCGCCTTATTTCTCATAGTTTTAGCCCGGTTTTAAACATGAAGTTTCGGAAGCATAAAGCATTCCTTGACTGAACTAGCGAAAAGTATGAGTTCTGAGGTACATAAAATTTATGTTATCTATTTTCTTTAGATAAGTACATTTAATACATCAATGCACTGTCAAATTTCATGCATTAAGGATGATATTTGGGACATCGAAAAGAATACAATGCAGACATCACTGAATCACAGAAGAATTCTTCTACTGTCCTGAGACTGGAGCAGTTTTTCCTCTCATATATAATGATTTTATGCCTTTTTTGGAAGATCTTTTCTACATTGACTAATCTATTTATTTTATTTATATGGGCGTGGGCTAGCTCAGTGGTAGAGCGCTAAGTTGCCTTAAAAGTCCCGGGTTCAAATCCGTCTGTTGCAGTTGATTTATTTAATGTGACGACAGAGATGGACAGAGTGGGATCTGGAGAACCTCCTGGCACTCCCCCAGCCTCTATAATGCGGATAACCTTAATGTTGGAAAAAAAAACCTGGCGGTTGAGAGTGACCAAGGACAATCACAACCGTGGTCTTCGAAAAAGTACAGTCTCAACCACGTATTTAATCTAGGCCCCTTCATTCTTGATTATAGAGAGACGGTTATTTTTTTTTTTTATAATGTATTTTAATCCAAATTGTTACAATTATTTGTTTTAAAACGGAATTTTTATAGTTTAAATTTGTAAACATGCTCCCACACAGAGATAGTAGACTTTACCATTATTCGAATATATGTAAAAACTTTAATAAAACAATAAAACACGAGTAACAGAGATAGAGAAAGAGTGAGAGAGAGAGTGGATGTGTGTGAGTGTGTGTGTGTGTGTAATGGTGTTAGTAAAGAGAGAGATATACAAAGAGTCAGCGAAGCCTCTTGAACTTTCATGTCTTCAATATGAACTATAAATTTGATTGCAATGTTTCTTTTTATTTAAATTTTCTACAGTTTTGGAGGGACGTCAAAAGGCGATTTCTATATCCCCTTGTCCATTCCTGTATTCGCTATTGACCGTAAGTCATTTCCTGAAACAGTCTATTGGCACGACCGTCCAATTCATTACGACACAGTTGGAGGATTGGGAGTCAATTCGAGTATTGCTTTTTATGTGTCAAGGTCTATTTCTATAGAACTTCTATCCACCGATATTTTGCATTAAAATAATTGCCATAAATTTTTAAGTCTTTTTGACTGTTTAATTAATTCTTGTATATGAATTTTGAATATTTAAGAAAGAATAGGTTAAGCATTTTACAAACCTATTTTTTTACAATTAAAAAAAAATTTACCTTAGGTTTTTACATAGGGAAAACAATCCATAGTTATGCCGCTCTTCAGAGGGGACACAGCATGGAAGTTTTGAGCCTGTGCGGTGTCAGGCACGCGTTAAAGGTTCCTATCCAAATTATACCTGTTAAGGGAAAATTTAGGACTCCCATCGTTCATTAGCCATAGCAGCAATAAGTGACGCTGATAAAAAAAAAAACAATTATAACAGAAACTTATAAATTTTTAATAAGTCTTTATATAATCCAAAACTACAAGCAATACGTCTATTATTTAAAATGTTAAATTATTATTTCATGGGTTGAAAATATGTTAAATGTAATCACGATTTATCAATTTATTATTTTATTATTATTAATTAGTTCATTGCAGCCAACATAATCAGAATATCTAAAATTCAAAGGTAAAATATAGTAACTACATAATTATAAAATTTAAATTTTCGAAGATAGTTAAAATTAAAAAAAAAAAATGAAACATAGTGATCTAAAATATAATATACTAATGAAACTAATATCGAATGGTTGAAGGTCATTAGTTAAATTTTAGAATTCTGACAAAACTGAATTTAAATTGCATTTATCAGTGGATTAAAGTGATAAGGCAGATGTATACCGCAACAAGGCAATTTAGCAACAAGGAAATATTGAACAAAATAGCTATAAAGCTGTATTTTTCAAAAACCTAAAGATCAGACACTCATTAGGCCATATATATACAACAGCATATAGCAAGTTCAATCATGTTAATTTGTAGGTTTTAAAATCATGAAAGTGAAGTCCAAATCCCTTATGTTACCTTGGATAAGTCCGTAAATTTGTCTAAAATGTGTTATTATAAATATTTATGTTTTTATAAACACATTACAGAAATAATTTCGGCTTACATTTTTGTTAAACTGTTTTAAAGGAAATTTTTCGAACGGCCATTCTGCGATAAAGTCTTCTTTTTTAAACCCTGGATTATTTATGATTTATTTTCAACCTTCTGACAGCCTACAGTATTACAATATAAATTCCTATTTTAGTCATTATTTATGTATTTTTCAAATACTTTATGTCTGAAATATGTGATTTCGAATTGTTATTTGTTGTTGTAGCGAGAAATAAAACAGTATAGACAGAAAACATAGCATCTGTATAGCTGCAGCCAGAATGTATTCGTGGTTAAGTCGAATATTGTCCAAAATGATTTACTTGTATTTAAGGAAGCAGAATCCTGTCATTCTCGTACTTGTGGCTTGAAATGGAGTTTTAATAACACCTTTTCAGCCCAATGCCTGCCTTATTCACTAAGTAAAGAATACGATTTCGCAAGTACAAGAAACTCATTTCAGAAAAAAATATCGACTTACCATATTCACCGGGACTGCAGGTATGTAAGAGAGACAACATCCAATACTTTTCATACACCTTTGGATTTTTATATTGTTGAATCAAGAAGATGTGTAAAACCGAATATTCATACCTGTAATTTTTACTAATCCTAGACTAAATTTTAAATTGTTCTCTAAAATTTTGGTATCAGTTTCGCAGGTTGTCGCTTTGAGTTAAGTCACAACATGCTTTAACATTTCTTTCATTTTTTAAATATTTTTGGCCATAAAAATAATTTTATAACTGAGTGTAAAGATTAAATTACCAACTTACGGATACTGTTCAAGTTATACCATCATGCATACTTCAAAACGTTCATTTCTTGATGAAATGATTACCGAAATATACACACATCCCATTTTTACACTGCTTTTTTTACATACTAAAACTCATGATTATATATATTTTCAAAAGTATTAAACAGGAAGCGAGTGAAAGGTTAAAATTTGTTGTGACTTGTTTTGAAGAAACTGATAACAACAAATTTTATTATGTTTATATGATGGTTATTCCGCAGGTTGTCGCTTCAAATTAAGTAACATTAACTTTTCATTCTTTCTTTTTTAATATTTGCAAAAATACAATTTATCATAAGCTTTTGTATGGATAAGAGAATCTAATTATGGTAAATGTGGATGTATACATTGTTAATCATTTCGTCTAAAAAAATTTATTTTTTGATGTAATGGTAACCGAAATCTACTCAATACCCATAATTATCTATTACGTACTATAGTTTACGATAACTTGTATTTTAGGAAAATATTAAAAATGAAACGAATAGCCAGTTAAAACTTGTAACTCAACTCGAAGCGACAACCTGTGGAACAGATGCCTAAAAACAATGTGACAATGCACAGATAGCTAAAAAACAATTTATCTAATAAGGTTAAAACGGAGACATATTCTAAGTATAAATGAAAATTTTTAAAAGTAAACTTGCATAATTTTATTCGAAAAAAGAAAAGAAATATTAACGCTGCTTCATGTAGATACCAAAAACATTATTAAAAATTTTTGATTATAAATTACTAGAAAAAAGTAAACCTATAAAATTCGAAGTTCCTAGTTAGATAAGATCTTCTGGTTATATTTAAAATATGTATTTAAAAAATAATGACAAAATTACAACAAAAAAGTGCGTTGCTAGAAGAATAGACGGATTGTTTACAAAATATAAAACACAATAAAATATCTTTTATAACGAACCGTTCAAAGGCGATAATGTCGCCGATTGCAAATCCGACAGGCTGGATCCCCGACGGAGGTTTATCCTCGGAGTATTGGGCGAAGGAGGTGCGAGATTCAGACTGCAAGAAGACTTGAGGGACAACAATCCGGCCTTGAGGGGGAAGAGTAAGGCCCACTCCGTGCTGCGGAAGTCCTGGCTGCTGCCCATCACAGGACCTGAGGCTATGTCCTGGAGGATGCCGAAGAAGTGGATGAACTCGGAGTACAGGAATTCATGGGTCCCTTGGGTTTTACCGACACGGTAGCTAACATATAACTGAAGTCTGGCCCGCCTCTACCGGAGTGGGGAGCACTCCCACCACTACTCGTAACCCGTCCGTAACTCGATAAATAATAAAATTAATAATTAATTAAACATCATTAAAGAAATGTTTAATTACTATCGTAATAATTAACTTCAAGAAAAAATAATGTTTAAAGTTTAAAAAAAAAAATTGAAGACATATTTTAAGTGCAAATGATTATAATTTTTATAAAAAAAAGTAAATCTGTATAATACAATTTAAAAAAAAGAATTAATTAATTAATAAAAAAATAGAATTAAGATGTTATTATTAAAAAAAAAGAACAACATTAAATGAATTTATTCATCACATAAATATACTTGTCTAATCTTTTTATTCTTTCAAAATGAAAGAAAAAAAAGGAAATTCAAGAGGGAAATTAATCATTTTCTTAATAATTTACGCTTCCCACTATTCATGAATATTAAATAAGAGAAGTCCAGGACTTACTTTTTTTAAATAATAATATTTTTTTATTTAAAATATTAAACATCACATGACTACCGTGTGTAAATATCAATAATAAATTATTAATAATTATAGAAATACTCTTCACTTCTACAATTGGTTCTGTGATTATTTCTTATTATTGTCATTGTCTCTTTAGTTTCAATCTTATAGAAAAATCTTGGCTTTTTTTTTTACATTTAGGAATTTTCAATCGATGATATTAATTCTGTTAATGAAAAATATTATATTAAAAAAAGTACTTATTTATTTGAATTAAATTTTTATTTTTAATCATATCATGTGATTCCAATAAACTTATTATTTTCCCAATGATTTCATTCAGCAATAAATCATTAATTTTTATTTTTAAATTCTTAGTTTTTTTAAAAATATTTTATAAAATATCACATTGCTCCAATTAATTATTAAATTCACTACAACTACCGCTGTTATATAATTTTTATTTTGTATGTATTACTGCGTTAAAATTAAGTTAAACATTTCTTCACAATTGATTTTATTTTTAACGTATTAAAAAATGGAAGTATAAAATTAAATGGGAAGAAAATATAATATTAAACGTTTACCATGACCACCAAAAACTTTAATAAAGAGAATCAGAAAATATTAATATTTAATAAAATTTTGTATTTTAAAGCAAAACATATTTTTCTACAGTTTTTTGTTCATCATACGTATTATTATTAGAGATGTTTTAACACACGATATCACCATATATCGTCCCTGCCATCGCAAAGTATCGAATGTAAAAAAACAGTTTTCGTTTTCGACTTTGCATAACAATCTAATAGCAGTTCCTTTAGGATTGATAATTGACATAAAATTCATATAGAAGCATCCACCAGTCACATAAACAATGTAAATCGAATGTCATTGGTTTGACTATAGGCACTAATTTTTATTGAACCTTGAAACAGCTTTTTTTTTTAATTCTCCTCTAAAATACCAATTTTCACATTCGTTAAGTTGGAAGTGGCAGGGACGATATAATGATTGTAATGAGAAAAGTATATTGAAGAACCAAAACTATTTTTTTTAGGTAATTTATTTAACCTATTAATTTATTTAAACATAATTATTTATCCAGACTAGAGAGAGATTGTTTATAGAAGGGAAAATTAAGTTCAGCGATGCCACTAAGGATAGAACTAGCTTATTTAGCGTCGTAACTTTCAATCTCTAAAATCTCTTTTTTAATAAAAATTGTTTAAAAATCACTAAAGAGAAAATCATACGATAATTTCTAAAACAAAAAAAAATGAATAAAAATACTCTGAAAAAAAATAAAACGACCAAAAGTTATTTAATATAATAAGGTATTAAATTCCTTATTCCAGTTTCATTAAATTCCTTATATGTTCAGAAATACCAATCTAATTATATTTTTCGTCTTTTAATGAAGAACTTGACCGAGAACCTTCGTTTTTTAATGAATTATATAAATCATATTTTTTAATTTATCTAAATTAGTATTTAATTTAACGCAATGGTATTGCGATCATACACAAAATAAACTATAGAGTTTAATATGGAAGCTAGAATATCTATATACTAAATATAATTTTTTTTAAAAATAATAATAATAACTAAAATGTATGCATTTTATTTGAATAGGAAAGATATGGTCTGGACCGGGACTCGAACCCGGGTTTTTCACCACTACACGGAGAGGTGAAAAATCCGGGTTAATGAAATATTTTCAAATGAAATATTTTAAAAAATTATATCATATAACAATTAAATAAATTAAAATGTATGTACCTACATTGTATATAGGAATAAAAAGATAGACAAATAATAAATTCCAAAATAAGTAAACAACCGATATAAAGAAAATTACTTATAGAATATAGAAATAAAAAAAAAAACGCCTTATCGCCAGGTTCCTTCCCCCCCCCCCCAATTAAGGGTAACCATTTTATACAGGCTGAGTGAATCAAGGAAGATCTGCAGATACCATAGGGTTTAATCATGGCTGTTAATAGATTAAATAATTTACCTGCCACAGGCGGATTTGACCCCAAAATATTAGTATAGCTCTCTACACACTGAGCTACCCTATTGCCAAAAATAGTTCATTTTAAAAATAAAATAATAAAATTTTAAAAAAGTAGTAATAATAAATCTGAAAAAATAAAATAAACCGTTAAACAGTCATTATTAGGGTTCCAAAATATTAATATATCAGTCTGTTTGTTTTGTTTTTTGTCACAAGAAACGTTTGAACAAAACCTGATAAATAATCCAACTTTATTTTACTTTTAATACAGAAATAATAATTATAAATGTTACTATGCCGATGTTTTACTAATTGCTTGCAAGGGATAGTTTTTATATATCCGAATTCTTTAAAGATATTTCGTAGGTAATTTTTTTAAAATTTAGTTAATTGTTTAAAAAATGATACTAAAATCTAAATAGGCACTTTAGCTAGAAGTAGAGCTAAATTACATAATCACACTCGAATCAGATTTGTTTTTTAATTTATGTGGAAATAATAAAAAATAGAAGAAAACACCAACTAAATAAAGCATAGATGTATCAAGAAAATTGGAAATGCAGTAAACACTTATTTCACATCAATTGCTTACAACCGAAGCTTCAACAAGAACTGGCGAACAATTGATAACAAACGATAAGGGAATCAGCAAAAGTATCTTGACCTACATTTCATAACTAAGAGTCGACTTAACATAATATACTCTAATATCAATGTAATTATTTCATTTATAGTGTATGTATATAAATAGGTGGATGTATATGTAAATATTTTTAATATCAATAATAATTATCTGTATAATGAAAATAATACTGCAAAACATATAACTCACAAAAATTGATACATTCTTACTAATGCAACTACAATCGTAAAGGAAATACATACTCTTTGGACATTTTACACTTTTTTATGTAATATTTAAATTCTTTACTTGAAGTTGGAAAAGTTGATCCGCGAAAATACACAAATATAGACATAATAAATATTTTTAAAAACTTAAGAAATTTTCATAGCATTTAGCTGAATACGAAGGACCCACTAAAAAGGTCGTTTCAATAAAAAAAAGAAATATATTGATATAAAAACAAATTAATGGTAATTGATAAATATTCAAAATAAATCAGATCATTGAACATTAGCAATGTGTAAATAGTGAATAAAACAGTCCTAATATACATCTTACGTTCCAATAAAACGTGGTGCAGCATTTTCAAAACACTTGAAAATTTTTGTTTTATTTTTCATTTTGTTGTAAGCAAAAACAACAACAAAAAATATATACGTACAACTGAATTGACCTGATAAAAGGCCTGCAATCCCTATGTAATACTATTAATAATAAATAAAAATAAAACCTGTACCACTACAACTAAGGAAGGGTCTAGGGTTTTGTACATGGTAGAGACTGTACTGTTTCTAGGATAACGATTGTGCAGGTAGGTGTTTTGTTTTAAGTTCACCCTCTTTATAGAGACTGGGTAAGTCTAACAGATTAAATTAATTATCAGCCTCAGGTAGAACTGAGCAGACAACCCAGCGCTCTACCACTGAGCTACATCTTTCCCAATAATAATGAAAACAATTGAAATAGATTCATTTTGAACAAACTAATGAATTTACTTTGAAGTAGGATAGTTAATGTACAAAACGATAATTCTAAATATTAATGTATCACAAATCAGCATAAAGAATTCGTTGAATTGGAGTATAACGGATGTAAAATGTCAATTATTATTATTTGTCTTCTTCAAGCCTATACTAAAAATATAAAAAAAGGCTCGTTCGAAGTGGCTTAATGATGGAGAAAAGTTTATTTCCAAATAGTGCAGTTTCAATTCGAATAGCAAGAAAAATAAATTGTTCGAAAATTCAACAATAGAAATATATATATATATATATATATATATATATATATATATATATATATATAAATAAATATATATATATATAAATAAATATATATATATATATAAATAAATATATATATATATATATATATATAAATAAATATATATATATATATATATATATATATATATATATAAACATATGTGTGTGTATGTATTTATGCATAATAAAATAAATTGAAAATTAGAGATTTCTATGGAATCTAACTGTAAGGTCCGACTATCAAACATAAAAATTAATTTGTTTATATTTAGATAAAAAATAAGGAAAATTAAAAAATCTTATCAGATAAATAACCTAGAGCCAAAAACTCAAAAAGAAACACTATTATTTATTATAATGCAATTGGGAAAAACCACAATGCAAAGCCTTATGTTTCAAATCCAGTGATACACCCACTTACCAGTCGACGTTTCGCCTATGCAGGTGAACGTCTTGGTGGTGGGGTGTTTTTGTGTCTTTTGTTTTTGTGTCTTGATAATGCCTGAATAGGCGAAACGTCGACTGGTAAGTGGGTGTATTACTGGATTTCAAACATAAGGCTTTGCATTGTGGTTTTTCCCAATTACATTATAATAACCTTATCAGATAGTTTTTTATTTATTAAAATTTTATTAAACAATAGTTTGCGATTTGTCCGTATCTCTGATGTATCCACTACAATTTACACATCTGCTGGACAATATTCTAATATACTGCTTAAAATCATTTTTATAAACTAAGTATTTATCAGTGTAAACCGAATTAAATTCCCAAATCATGTTTTGAACGAACATCATAATTTATTTAATAACTCGTCATCTTAAGAACTAGGGATAAATATATATATATATATATATATATATATATATATATATATATATACATATATAATTTTAATAAGAAAGTAAATAAGTTTATGTGTTGTTGTTTGTTCATTTAACGTCACTTTATGCTGCTACGGCTAATCGGACGATGCTACATTGGGAGCCCTAAATTTTGCCTATGCAGGCTTTATTAGGATGGGGATTTTTAACGAGTACCTGGCATCGTACAGGCTCGGGACCCCCGGTTTAATGTCCTTTTCGAAGTTTATGTGTGTTTAATATTTCACAATGTAACAATATGTTTAGTATATATTAAAATCAAAATATTTTATTATGAAATAACAGTTGATTTATTTAATTTTATATGATTATATGTTATGTAAGTTTATCTAAATATTAATTAATATAAATAAGTTTTATACGAGTTTGTACCATGTTATGTGTTATATGTTAGTACACTTAAGTTTTAAGTGTGTACATAGTCTAGTTGTGAGAGCAATGATAACTATTAGCAGTTTCTTACCCTTAAAATAGAACTACTAGTGGTTGAGGAAGTGCATCAGTAAGTGGAAACTATCAATAATTATTAATTTTCCCAAGATTATTATGAAGACAGGGTTTAGTTTTAAGCAATAAATATAAAAAGGAGCAATACGGCTCGGAGACAGAGCTAAGCTGGTGTAACTAATACTTGGCACGGTTCATTGGTCCAAAAGGTTTAGTTAGCGAGCGCTCCTGTCGGCACAGGCAACTTAATCTCATTTTTGTTGCAATATTATATCTCTTAAATAAACACGAATAATTGTTTGTTGAACTATGCACACGCAGTCCTACAAATATTCCAAAAATCATTCCTTGCAAATTACAAGTAAAAAAAAAACAGTACAACTACAACCATTCATTCGGGTTCATTACGAGGTAGAGACTACTGTTACTGTGTCCATCTTGATCACGCTCAGCCAACATTTTTTCCCCGATCAAGGCTATCCACTTTATAGCGTCCAGGAGAGACTGTTTGGGCTGTTGAGATGAGATGTGCTGCATTTTCTCCTTTGATGTGATTTTTCTTTTGGTGTCGTAATGATGCCTGAATTGGCGAAACGTTGTTTGGTTAGTTTTTGACAGCATTTTATCTAGAGGCTTAAGGCTCTGCTTTGGGGGATTTTTCCTATTCCATTGTAAATAATCATTTATGTCTCATCTTGAATTTTCGATCAATTCTGTAGGACACTTATTTTTTGTTTGCGAATTTTTGTGAGCCAAGGCACCAGTAGCCTTAGATATGAAATTTCAAATAAACCAGAATGAATAGTCTGCATGCAAAACTTAAGTTCTTCGTGTTATCTGTATTTTTTCAAATGATTAGAAATAGTTAAAACTCTCTTTTTTTTTCTAATTTGAACTTTCAGTTGAACAATAATAGGCTTTTGCTAAAGTTTTAAACTGCAGCTTAAACATCATCGTATACATCGTCATCCGTTTCTTGGATTTTTCACATATCCATAATTTTATCTATGCTTAAGTTTACCTAATTGGTATTTTGCTAACAGGATTTGTCTATGAAACATGACTATATTTTATAGGCTATCTCTCCACCGAAGTGTCGTATATCAAAAGAACACTCTAAAGCTACATTGCTCCGGTGAATTTTTTTTCAGTTACTTCTAACAATGTATTATTATTAATTTAAATTAAGTAAGATTATATTTCATAAAAGCAAACATTTTTAACAAGATATATTTCATTTAATAAAAGCAGAAAAGTTATACGTTTTATTATTGTTAATAAAAAAAATAATCCAATAATATTTAAACAATAAAAACAAAATTGATATTTGAAAATTAAAAAATATTATCATTAATTAAAGGTTAAAAATTAAATTATTATTATTTAAAAATAATATTTCTATTAAAAATTGAATTACAAAAAAAATTAAATTATTAGTAATATAAAAAAAATAAATTTTATTAATAATTTAAGGTTAAAAATGAAATTATTATTATTTAAAAAATTTAAAAATAATATTTCTATTAAAAATTGAATTACAAAAAAATTAAATTATTATTAATATTAAAAATTTAAATTTTATTAATATTTAAAGGTTAAAAATGAAATTATTAAAAAAAATTAAAAATAACATTAATTATAATAATAAATATTATTTAAAATAAAAAATAATACCATTTAAATTAATAGTAATATTTAAAATTTTTAAAAATAATATTACTATTAACAAATTGAATTACAAAAAAAAAGTTATCATTATTTTTTTTAAATATTAATGTTTTATAAAAATTAAAATAAATAGTATTAGTTAAAAATTTAAATAAATAGTTTTATTTAAAAATAAAAATAAAATAATGTCATTTAAACATTAAATTTTATTATTTTTTGAAAGTTAAAATGTTATTATTATTTCAAAATTAAAATATTTTTATTATTTCAAAATTTAAATAATATTATTATTATAAAGTGTTTTACCAAGAAAAAAATCAAAATACTATTAATATTATTATTATTAGTAATATTATTATTCTTTTAAAATTAAAAAAATATATTATTATTTAAAAATTTTAAAAACGGTAATTGTGACTAATTGTTTTAAAAAAGTATTCGTTGACAACATGCATTAACAACTGTAGGCTATTCAGACACAAAGCTAATCCAGCCCTTCGTGTTCTTGGAGTCCTTCGAAGGAAGAGTAATAAGGTAGGTCCCAATTTAAATCCCATAAAGCAGAACGGAAAGTATATATTTAAGCAGATGATGGGAATAACATCATTCCCCCATTTTCCCTTATCCTGTTGCAAATTCCCTGTTTTACAAATCTCTTCAAATCATGCTTAAGAAGAGAATACGTTTTTGTTTTTTTTTGAGTAATTTGAGTCAGAGTACCTTATCAGTCATAAGACCCGGCGATAATTTGCTTTCATGCAAAATTTTGAATTGGCGCTTGTATTTCACAATTTTGTAATACTCATAAGTATATTAATTTATATTACTATATTTATAAGTAATATAAATTCTTTCTAAATTCATACTTTGTTTCTGGTAGTTGTAACGAGGGCGTTTTTTTGATAAGATAGTTACAATCAAGATTAGTATTCTAAGAATTAATGAGATAACGTATTTACTATGTCCCTTTGTAATATAGTGGTTAAATATATGCAATATATGCCGATGCAATATTACATCACTAAACCCTTTTTATGTAATATGTTTGTTGTATTTAACAAGATATATATAAATATATATATATATATATATATATATATATATATATATATATATTACAAAAACATATTACATAAAAAGGGTTTAGTGATGTAATATTTTATCGGCGCACAGTGGAGTATTAGCCCTTAAAACCTGGCCAAAAATATTAATCTGTTGGTACCTGTTATTTAAATGGTAAAATAAGTTTATTCATTCAGAGCGGCTTATCGTCCAGATAATGTGCCTAGCAGATAGGCCAGATTGTTATCAATCAAGGAATAATAATTTTTATAGCGATTATTGAATTTCGGTATTTCTAGTTTTGGCCATTATTTAAGGGTAAATACTCCACTGTGCGGTGTTGGTATGCAACGGATACAGGAACAACTTTTTGTTCAGTCTTTTGTCATCCTTATATATCTATATATATATATATATATATATATATATATATATATATATATATATATATATATATATAATGCCAGACGCTCAGAATACAAGAATGTAGAAGGTACAGGACTGCTTCACTGCTACGAAGGCTCAGCAGGAGATCGACCAGAACACAGCTTTCCACTTCTACTAAATGCCACAGACTTTCCACCTCTCTTTAGCATATAAGTCTATAGAGACATTTTAAATCTTATTGTATTATTATTTTTTTTTCTCTTTTTTATAAACTAACTAAAAAGTATTTGACAAAATCCGTGATTACAAGTGCATATGAGGGTATGTAGAACAAATGACAGAGGAGGGCAGAAAAATATCAGACAAAGAATGGCTAGAAGAGAACAATATGGAAACAAAAATTAACAGAAATCAACGTTTTTGAGGAAAATACAGAAAAACGGAAGGGCACTGCCGAATCCTACAAGAAAGGATACAAAGGCACGTCGAAATTATGAGAAAATATTTCCAGTAAAGAAAGACGAAATGAAAAACGTAATGATACCCGCATGGTTTTAAAAGACCTTGTATAGTACGTAAATACCTTTACAAAAGAGTAATATTTTTTTATATAAAACATTTTTGTATTCAGGGAAAAATCGAGTAAACAAATAACTACTATGCTATAGTATAACTTTATTATTTATTATAGGTATGTTTGAATCGGTCATATGGTGTTTTGAGAAGCCCTTTCCAACCGAATACGATCTCTGTATTTTGACTTGGCTTTCCGACGCGTATAGGCCGACATTATATTTTTTTTTTTTGTTCGATCACCGTATTATGTTTACGGTTACTATTTTACTCTATTGTTTTATATATAATCGATATATTTTGATCACAGATAACGATTTAAACGAAAGCCGTATCTTCTCCGAGTCAAACGTTATATCGAATAGAAATCTTGATACGCAGCAAAACGACCTCAAAATGGAGGCGCTTACCTGATGCTTCACATTCCTTACTTATTGTAATGGATTCTTTGATCCTTTAGCTATCCTGTGGTCTAATTGAATTGTTTATATAGCTGCAACACTAAACTGTAACCCCCAAGTTTGTGTAAAAAGATAATTCGTTTTTTGAATTGTCTCCCACTATTGAAGCAAAATTAAAGACGTTTAAAAAAAGAAATTATAATAATTAATAAATTCTGTGTTCGATTGATTGAATAAGTGATGGAAGAATTAAAAAAAAATAGACACATACATAATGATACATAAATATATATAGATAAATTTTGGAAAAAACAAATAAAGAAATTCCTCTCTCGTGGTTAAAGGTGGTTCATTATAAATTGATATATCTAAGGTCGGTTAAATAAATGCGCGTAACAAGGTAGTTAAAGATCATATCAATTTGTTATAAGGTTAAACCCATTCGGTCAATAAAATGGCAAAGAGATTAAAACGTGGGATTAAACTTGAAGGGCGCTAGTCCACAGCCTCTGAGGGTCATTTATCACCGCTCCACATCTGTCTTAATCGACCAAATTGGAAATTGATATCCATCGAAAGCGTTTAAACAACTTTAACAGGACTAATTTACTTTGACATTTAGCTAAAGGCGTTTTATCGTAATAAATTATAAAAAGATTTAGTTTAAAAAAATTAAAAAGACAAAAAAAAGCATTACAATTAGTATAAGATCTTAGGGTGCAATACAAGGTAGAGGTTGTAATATTTTAAAGCCAACGGTAGTGCAGGTTGGTGATCTGAGCTTTATCGAGGCTGGGTGAGCATCAAGAGATTCTGCAGATCCCACAGAATATTTGAATAAAGAACTATTTTCATATATCGGTCTCCACTATTCTTGACTGTTACATATAATTTATATTTGTGGTTCGAAATTCGTCAGTTTTTTATTTTAGGCGACATTTCGAGTCTATGTAGGTCTCATAATCATGCCACATTGATGAAGAATGGGAATTAATACATTAGTCAGCCAAATACCTTTCCAATATTTACATTACATACATGCAAGTATTGGAAAGCTATTTGGCTGATTAATGTATTAATCCCCATTCTTCATCGATTTGGCATAATTATAAGGCCAACATAATTCTCGAAACGTGACCAAAAAGAAGTTGAAAGAACTGACTGAAGCTCGAGAAGTATAAATTATATTCATATACAAATATAAAAAAACCTATCGCATCGCCTAGTCATCTGATTGCAATCATCTACTGATCCTCCAAGTTGGGGGAAACCCAGTTCCAATGGGTGTAGCCTGGTCACTTTTCTCCTGAGGGGACATAAATATTCATGAGACCAGTTGTTCCAAGGGTATGGGGCCTCCATCACCGGGCTAACAACCCTCATAGCAATATATTTTATTGAAAGTAGATAAAATAGCCTTGCAAAAAAATTGAAGCTCCTCGGCACTAGGAATAGTAAAGGAATAAAGAAAAAAAGAAATTCTCTTAAGGCTTCTTAAAAAACTAATCAGTCAACAAAGAAAATAGTTCTCAATAAAAGCAATTAAAACACGAGTAAAATTTTCAGCACAACAATTCGCAATTAAGAAATGCTTGTTTCTTCAAGAGAATTTTTATAGACATTATATGGTGGTTATTAAATAGAATAAAACATTACATTCTTGAATACATTTATGTATGTAAAAAAAATGCAGAACAGAGAAAAACAGATTTCATATTTAGATTCAGCGAATCACATATAGAGAAAATCCTCAGCATCAACTTTTTATGTAACTATGAATAACTTGAGCCAAAAATTTTCTTGTTGAAATAACAATTAACTAACAAATTAGTAAAATGAAAGTCTTAGGTTTGTTCTATTATTATAAAATGATAGCAAAACCATGTGAGGTTGCAACTAGTAGAAATACCTAAAATAGCACATGGATAAATCTAAAATAGCTAACCTGCTATCTGATTTTGCAAATTAAGAATTTTTTTACCTGACTTTGTAATCTTATTTCTATATAATATAAAAAAAATGTTTCCAACGAGCAATATAATAAAAAATTGGTCATTAAAAATTGAATTCAGCTGAAGAAGAAAGCCACAAGGTTTACAGGAGGGTCTCCACAGTATGTATAAATACTAATAAACATTTTTAAATTCAAACTGGAAGCAAATCTTGAAGTAAAGTATGGTAGCTTATTTTGTAGAAAGTTATGTTATGAAATTAATTCATGAGGCATATTCATTTCAAGAAAATTACTCAAGAATTCAAACTGCTGATTAGGAACACTATGAGCCAATAACTGTAAGAGAACTATAAATCTATTTAGTAATGGTACTTATTGTTCATTTTTTATTAACTTGACAAAAACTATAAATACAAATACTATAAGGTAATTGTCATATGTGCATATAATGCAGGATAAAAACTTGATTTGTACTTTTAAAAATTACATTTTAATAAGTTTCTATAAATAACATTAATTTATAGATTACATAATTAATCTATAAACTTTTTTTTTTTTTATTACTCAATAAATCCCATTTCTTAAAGTAATATGTACTTTAAATATCTAGCTCAGAAGGAATAGTGTTTTATTAATAATATAAATATGTTTATTATTATTATTAAAGCTCCCAAAGTGGAAAGATGGTTCACGTTTGGGGTTTCTTGTTCTTCTAATTTGCCTACCAGGTTTTTATATGTTGTGAGAATTCAGCTTTTCTTTCTTTGCTCCATTTTGTTTCAGTTCTCGGCGATTTTAAATATATTTATTATCGATTAGGTGAGTAAAAAATAAAATTCTAAAACCATTGACCACATATCTACAGCCTTGAGGAATAAGTGTTAAAATCTAATTTTCTCCAAAATGAGTTTCTTGTACTTAAGTAAGTGGAATCAAGTTATTTTCATAGTGAATAGGGGGCTAAGTAAGGCATTGGCTTGAAAAGGAGTAATTGTTTATATTACAACTCCACTTCAAGCGAAAAACTACGAGAATGATAAGATTCCGGTTATCTGAAAGCATTTAACTCTTAATGGACAAAATCCGACAACCACTTATTCACCGGGGTTGTAGATATATGAGTGTGTCTGTGTATTCTAATTCATATATATTCATAGAGCCATGAATGACTAATTTTTTTTATTTCTTGAAAGATGAAATAGACAGAAAAAAAACTGTAATGCTAATTTTAACTAAAATAGTACTTACGTTTAGAATTGATGTTAAAGTTGCATTCAGATTAATTTTATTTTAAGCTTTTAATTAATTTTCAATTCTTAGTTCTATTGAGGATGTGTAATAACACGGTTTGTAACATATTTATTGTTAATGTAATCAGTATTTTGGTGTCTAAAGTAAAACAAAATGAGTGTTTGTGACCTGAAATCTAGCTAGTATTTAAAGTACAAGCAAAAATTAGAATTAATAAATTGAAGGAAGATAACATGCAAGTACTCACATTTAGCTGCTGACTGATCCTGCTATACGCCCAGAGCCAGCGTTCTCTTGCGGATCTCCTTGGATGACTTATCTCGGTTTCTACTTCTTCTTCAAATGATTGTTTCTGCTTTTCCGGAGAAAGCTTTTCATCCATATCGATTGTTTCTTGCCTTTCGATAGGAAGAGGTTCATCAATGCTTTCTTGATGGCGTAAAGGAGATTTAGGAGGAGATTCTATATCAGGTTCAAAATCACGGTACCTATCGTTATGGTC
This sequence comes from Arma custos, assembly GCA_037127475.1. Classification (NCBI taxonomy): domain Eukaryota; kingdom Metazoa; phylum Arthropoda; class Insecta; order Hemiptera; family Pentatomidae; genus Arma; species Arma custos. The sequence goes on from CM073765.1 coordinate 60,201,904, forward strand.
TGGTTCAAACCTGTCAACAACTGATGCAGGCGATTCCCTTGAATAATCATCAGGACCAACATCATCATCAGCATAACTATCAATCGATTCTTGTGCTTGGAGGTACCGATCCCGAAAACCGTTTTGAGACAGTTGTGATTGAAACTGTTTAGTAGAAGGTGGTGAATGATACTGATTTGGCATTGGTGGCTGATATGGTTGCACGGGGGACTGTTGATAAGATTGTGGTGGTGAATGTTGATAAGATTGTGGTGGTGAATGTTGATAAGAATGTGGAGGTGATTGTGGATAAGACTGCGTAGGGGACTGATATTGCTGCTTGGACGAGGACATAGAAGAGGCCTGGTATTCAATGGTCGGAGATTGAAATTGTTGTGAGGTAGATGAAGTATACTGGTGTGAGTTAGGCGTCTGGTATTGCTGAGAGGTAGGCGTTTGGTATTGTTGAGAGGTAGGCGTCTGGTATTGTTGAGATGTGGGCGCCTGGTAGTGCTGGGAGGAGTTCGCTTGTATGACATGAGGCAGCTGCGGAGGTCCAGTTGACGGTTGGTACGATTGTGCATTTATTTGGGACTGGGATTGTATCACAGGCTGGGACTGAATGGTATGCACAACCGCTTGGGTCTGGACTGTCGTTACTGCAGGAGGAGAAACATCGTAATCAAACCTCCTTGATCCTAGAGAAGACATGGCTGTCTCGAAGGAATCTTCTTCTCGAGATTCTCTTGACTCAATTTCTTTCTGTTCTTTCACTTCATTTCTTTCATTCCTTCTCTGTTGCTGTTTTTTCAGAGTATCTCTCCTAAAAATAAAAACACTACAATAAATGATTTAGAAATTGTTTATTACTTCAAGATATTCAGATGAAGTTTTATTTTCATAACAGTAAGAGGTGAACAGATTAAATAACAAACCTATTAAGTTTATTAAATAGTGTATGCTCTAGATATTGAGCATTAAAAGTGAGTTTCAAAGAGCACAGTTTTAGAACTGTAACCAAATTCTAGTACCTGGGAAGTGTGGTCACAGTTGACAAAATTGAGAGTGAAATACAAGTCAGAATAGCAGCAGGAAATAGGTGTTATTCCTCACTACGAAGATTGTTTCAGTTAAAATACTCTCTAAAAAAATGCATATCCAACTATACAAAATCATAGTAAGACCGGGGGGAGGGGGCGAAACATGGCCCCTAACCAACAATCAGAACTCATGGTCAACATATAGAAAAGGAAAATATTAAGAAGAATCTGGGGCAGAGTGGCCGAAAATGGTATATGGAGAAGAAGAAAGAATGAGGAGCTGATGGAGCTGTATGAGGAGCCGGAAATGGTGGTGTTGATAAAGAAAGCCAGACTGAGATGGATAGGACATGTGGAAAGAATGCTAGACCACATGATAGCAAGGAGAATGATCAATGAGAAACCCGGACTGTAAACGAAGCACAGGATGCCCTCAGATCAGATGGATGGATGTCGAAGAGGACCTGAAACTGCTGGGTGTACAAAAATGGAGGAGGATAGTACAGGATCGCGGAGATTGGTCGGCTGTGGTGTTGGAGGCCAGGGTTCTTGCATGACTGTGGAGCCAAAATAATAATAATAATGCTCTAGATATTATGAAATACATTATTTATTTCTGAAATTATAAAACATTGAATAATCAGCCTGCTGAGATATAATGTTTACAATTTCTTTATTAATTTTTTGTCACTGTAACCAACTGATAGCCAAGAAGTGAACTATCTTAAGGTCAAATGTTTAGATTTAGTACTTTTGTAAACTGCAGGCCTATTTTTCACAAGTCAGAGAAATGTTGAATCATTCAAGATTAAATCTTTGGTGATTTAAATTAATGGACAAGAATGTTTATATATTATATTATATTATAATTTATATATTATGTTATATATTATATCTTGAATCAAACAATTAAATAAACAATATTATCTCATTCATGTAAAAATTTGTGGGAATATGAAAATTTCATTGAATTTCAAACAGTAAACACCATAACAATATATCGCTATATCAAAAGAACAATGACAGAACTCAAGAATTGACATTTTTGAGTTAAGCTTTCAGTAGCAATAGTATTGGTTGCGGCTTTTCTAATATAGGGACGACATTTCTGATATTTCATTTTCAACATGTTTTTTTTAATAGTTTTATTTTGAGTTATATCATGTTTGAACTTGAAGTTTTATGGGAATAAAGTTTCAAGCTTTTGAAAATTTTGTAATGGTTAATTGATTTCTATTAAAGAATACTATCATTGTAATGCTTTGCTTTACCAATATCCAATCTTTCATTTTTTAACTCACATGGAACTTTCAAATACCTCCGTTGAAAAATTAGGTTTTTTGAGTTATGACATTGTTCTTTTGAAGGAGCCAAATGTATAATATAATATTCACCTATTAAGAGATGGTTCTGAAGACCTCATATCTTTTTCTTCAGACTCAAAGTAATAATCATCCTGATACGAGGATTGCCTTAGCTTCATGCTGTTTTGTCTTCTTATCCGAGCATCTTCAACAGGCTTTTGATCTACGAGAGGTACTTGAGTCTGGGTTAGATTGTCGTTACTCATGTATGCGTAGTTATAGTCTTCATTATAAGTATCTTTCGGTTCAGCTTCCAGCGAACCAGATCTACGTGCAGGTGCAATTGGTTTTGTGCGTGCCGGTGTCGGTGGTAATGAGGGGGAAGGCTTAATTTTGGTCGGAATTTGGGGCAGAACTTTAGGTTTGTTACGTTTAGGGGGAAAATCGGGCAACTGCCGGCCTTTTCTTCTTGCTGTGGTTCCCACAAAATCCATTCTTGACGGATAATCTTCCTCATCATAACTTTCCCTTGTTGAATAATAAACCTGTAAAATAAAAGTGGAAAATTTATAATAATAATAATTTATAGTTTATAATATCTTTATAAATATATAATTTAATGTTTAACCAGTATTAGTTAATTTATACTCTAATTAACTAAGGTTATAAATAAAATTGTAATTTAGGCCTCTTTTCACCAAATTTTAAAGGCCAGTATGTGTACCTAATAACAAATATATGAGTTCCTATTATTTTCTCTAACATTTTTTAGAACATTTCTCAGCTCGCTTTCTTAAAACCCATTAGCTGGATGTGCCTAAATGATATTAAATATCCAGTATGAGAATGTCAGAGTCATACCATACCAAAAAGCCACCAAACAGAACAGAAATCCTATTACCAGGATTACAGCCATTTCATGTTATTATATTAAATAACAAGCATAATTTCTTTATCATTGTATTTCATCAATCCATATAGGCTCATGGGTCCATTAGGGATAATGCTCCTTGATCAAGGCTTATAAAACCAGATGATATGGTTAGCATTCATGCCCAAGGGCCTTCCAACTTACAGTGCAACTCGGCCAAATAACTTTCCTGCTCAGAAAGAATACAATCTATACCATGTACTGAAACCAATACTCTTAATGGATCATAGTGGAACAGGTTTTTGTTGTTTCAAAAATATGGCATTCGTGTTTATTGCCAAAGAACTAATTACTTTTTTAAGTATCATTAAATTAAAGCTTTTAACATGGCATATGTCAATGTTAAAAGATGTGGAAAATTCTACTTATGTCAGAGGATCTGAAAAACCCTTTAATTCCGCAAAACCACTATAGTGGTTTGAGGCTGCCATGCAACTGTAATAGAATCTTTAAGTTGGTCAACATTGGAATCCACTTTTGAGTTCCATGAGTACTTCTCGCTTCTTTAGGAGCCTTTAGATGGTATGAGCTATGTACTCGGCTGGTGCTCACAATCGGGTGAGCTCTTACCTGCTCACTTTTACCCAATTTTTTTAATTAATTATATTTATTAATATTATGCCTCATTTTTGGGAGCTATATGTTACTAATATCACAAATTAGTGGAACAGAAACTAAAATCTAAGATTAGGTGATTAAAATTGGAAATGTGGTTAGAAGGTGCTCATTAAAACGCGTAAAGGCAACCTAGATTTGAGGTAGGTAAGCCCCAAATCATGCGCAATGGGGGTTGGGTGGCCTCAGAGGAGCTGGCACACCAGGCAACACTCTAAGCCACTTGCTCCACTAAAGGGTTAAGAATAAATCCCATTCTTGAGAACTCAAAATAGTGGATAATCAACAAAATAATTAAACCAATTAGGTATATTATAATAAATAAATTTACATCTTCCTGATCCGAAGAATGCTGATGGTACTGAGCTCTTTGGAGAGAACTCCTTGAATACTTCATGTTCACCTGAAGAAAAAAAAAATAGACATATAAATATCAGCAACTATTATTAATATATGGATGATAAAAATTGTAATAGTTAACATTAAAATTAAAAAAAGTATTTTTTCAATGTGTTATAGATGTTTTAAGAAGTTTTTAAATATTGAATCTAAGAATGCAGCATAATTGTTAATTATGACCCATTTTTTCCTTCAGTACTTAATAATTTTTGAAAGCATGTAGAGTAAGATTTTGTTTGAACTTAGCCTTATCTATAACAAAACGATACCACCCTTGGCATTATCATGTTAGGATACAGTGCTCAGCAGTATGTTTATACAGTAAAACCTCTATTATCCGTCACTCTATTTACCATCACTCTCTGTTAACCGTAATCTCAGTTTGAGAAAAAAAAATGTATATATATTGTTTGGTTGCTAAAGTCATAGACGCCGGCTAAGAATCAATCGTGTCTTGACAACTTCGTTATCTAGAATCTGTTGTTTACTCAAAACCTAGGCTTCCTCACTCACATTTCTCAGAAATTAATTATCTCCTCATCTCTACCTAATGTAGCCTCCACAGTTGAACTACCTTCAGTCTTCATTCTTGCCTTACGGGTACTTGTCGTTTTCTTAAAAGTACGTATAATAATGTTGGAAAAAAAAACTAAGGAAGAGTTTAGATCTCGCTACTAAGTTTGAAATTGTAAAACGTTTACGAAAAGGTGAAAGTGCTTCAATCTTAGCAAAATTCTATGATATTCCTCGGACGACAGTTAATGATATAAAATGTGCCGGAGACCCTAGATTATGTCCCTTCTGTATAATCATTCAATGTTTATTAGGAAGGCATACTACGTTAGTGGACGAGTAAAGAGCTAAACTCCACCTTTAAATTGATATTAATTTCTCAATAGGGAAAAATTGGACATACAATGATTGTGATTTTAGCCATCGATGTACGTAATTATTATTATTTTTTTAAAATATTTTTACTACATATGTATACCTTATTAGTAGGTATATAAGTTATGAGTACATAGATAATGTCGAATGTTTGAAATATATTGTTCAATTTATGTGTATATATATATGAGACATATGACTCACTCCCATATCCGTCTATTTCCCAAATCCGTCACCATATTAGTCCCATACCCTGACGGATAATCGAGGTTCTACTGTATTATACTAGACAAGCTTAACTACTTTTCTGATAAGCATCTGCAACTGTACCAATGGTGTAGTTAGCTAGACACCATTGCCGGTTCCAAGCCTGGGTAAAATGGGTGGGTGTGGCCTAGGGCAAAACCCTACCCTATAAAACACAAGAGTGAAGAAAGCACAAAACCTAGCATGGATATTTTACTATCCATATTTACATTTATGGTGTGTATCATGATCTTGATTACATACTCTAGTTCTAAATTAAATAGTACAGGTGAAAGCTAATTTAGCCTGAGCTAGCTTCTCTGAATAATTACTAATTAAAATTGTATTTAATGGTAATAAACAATACAGTTACAATATAAATGTGTTACAAACTTAAAACATTGATATTTTTTTCATAGATCAAACTAGTAATTGAAATATATTTTAGAAAACCTATACATTTTTTATTTATATATTCTTATAAATCATCACAGCTGGGTCACAGGAATATCACGGAGGAAGAGGAAACAGAAATGGCTTTTTGGGATTTGACACCAGCCTGTGATTCCAAATCAGCCTGCCAGAAATTTCCTTCAGACATTTTTCTGATAATATAAGTTCACTCTAATTATTAACTATTAAAATTTAGCTTTTGATATCAACATTTTATCGAATTCGAAAAGTTATTATAATGAACCAAATTACAGTATAAAATAATATCATGACTTAACTAATATTACTACCAATTTAACTTGAATGAATCAATGTATAGATACAATAACACAGAATGTATACAGTATGGATTCTTAAAAACAAAAATTTTATAGAACTATAAAAACTCATCGAACCAATACAAATAAAAATTATTAAAGATGCCAACAGAATCATAAAGTAATACCTGATTTTCGTATTGCTCTTTCAACGTCATTGGTTTCCGATATCTTCCTCCACTATCCCACTGCCTGTCCTCTTCTTCTTCTCCATATCTAAGAAACAAACAATAATTTTGAATAAAAATGTCTGAAACTTTAAAGGATTATAAATTTCAGATATTTGGAAAATATATTTTTTTAAATACACTAGAATGGAATAGAAAAATAATTTTAGTCTGGAAAGAAGATTCTAAAGAATCAAATGTATACAGTAATAATGGTACATATATCTGACCAAGAGACTACATACTAAAAATCATATAGTATTAGCATATGTACTTAATAAGTAAATAAAAACCAAAAATAAGTTCTCGTCGTGAAAAAAACAATAACAAAATAACAAGAATACTCAACTTTGGAGAAGAATAGTTTTTATTTACATATAATCCAACGGAACCTTCAGGCAATTAAAAATTAATTATTTCATTTTGAAAATTACACTACACTAAAATTTACTATTTTAGTGTCATGAATGTTTTTGTATTACAGTATAATATTTTAAGACACTTGAATATTAAAATTAGGTTTCAATTTACTTATACCTCCCAAACAAGACTGAGTTATTAACCATTCAGTAAATAGCACTATTATATTATAAAACATGATTACACTGTAATAAAAAGTATATTTCCACACTAAATTAATACTGCTTTAAATTTATTTATTTCAATAGATCTATCAGAGCACTCTATAATTTATTTATTGCAGTCTTCAAAAATCAGTAAAAATTAGTCGTAATCTGTTTTGTTGTTGTTTTTTTTACTTTTTTTTACTGCAATAATGTTTATCAAAATAAATATAATGATTTTTAGCACCCTTCGGAAGTGGAAAAAAAAGTTTTTATCTGGTACATATATTATCCTTTAAATATTTTCTTTAAAGATAAGCATTGATATTCACTTAAAAAAACATGTTGATATCATATTTTTCAATCAATCGTATATTTAAATTCAAAATATTGCTTTTTATTTCAGTTGGGTTCTGAATGAATATATATCATTTTCCTAGTCCAAGATATAAAGTAAAAAACCTCTATCACTGTCCCCTATGAAGGGACTTTAGAAGACCATACTGTTTCTAGGAAAATGGTTGTGCAGGGAGGTAATTTGGCCAAGGTCGCACTCAACCGGCACAAATCTTTTAATTAAGGGTCAACCCAGCTTAATAGGAGTTATAGAAAAGGGTCTCCAGATCCAACAAGGTTGATCCACGGCCATTAACAAAAAAAAAAAATATCTGCTAGAGACAGGCTTAGAAACCAAGACATACAACTCAGCAACTCAGCACTCTACACACTGACAACCCATTCTCCCACTTAAGGATACAAAAAATGGGTGTTTTCTTATTGTTCTTAGTTCTAGGTCCTATTGCACAAAATAATTGGGAATTAAGAGTCCACTTTTTTAAATTTAGAATTACATAAAAATGTTTGCCCAATGGTAATACAAAAATTGGGCACTCATGTCACAGATAAATTGTATTCAATTTTTTGGATAATGTTAGCATATCATATGTTTAGCATTAGCATAGCATATGCTTAGCTTAGCATTCAAGCAAATAAAAATCAAAACAGTTGACCAAAAATTATAAAAATAATATTAATAATTTTATATAAAAAATTAAATATTTTATATAAACATAATTTTATATACTATAGTGCTTGTCTAAGACTGCTATAACAATGACCATAATTTAATCAGGTATCTTGGAAAAGTCCTTCACAGGACAAAAAAAAATCTGGAGAAACTACAGACTAAAAGAAGACCTAAGCAAGTTAAAAGAGTATTTGAACCATTGACTAGTAAGGTTATCTGCACTATTCTGGGAAGATATCTATGAGACAACTTTAGGCTCATTTACTACAACAACACAAAACAACTCAGGGGAGCCAGAGGTTTTTTTTGTTTTATTTTTTCACCATGGTGAAGGTGAGAAGAAAAGCCTATGTTAGGGATCAGAAGGCAAGATTGGATGAGACTGTCCAACCACAGATGGAACTAAGGAAATAACAAAAATAGACAACACTTTTTTTTAGAGCAAAGAAAAGTTCAATGTCATTGGAATATGACATTCTAAACACCTTTTTTAAATTAAAAATTCTTAATAATAATGATTAAGGATAAAGTAATTTGTTTTACAAATATTAACTGAATATGGTATACAAAATATTATGCAATTCATTTAGCATAAAATGGCCCAAAATAAAAGTAATATTTAATGTGAACATGTTACCTGTCATCCTGAAACTTGTACGAACTTCCATAATTATAGTAATCATTGCCATATTCATAAGATTGGTCAAATCCTCTGAAACAATAATCAAAAAATAAATAAATAGCAAAACATTTTTTAAAAATTAATTTTTTCCAGAAATAAAACTAATAATATATTATAATTTGTCAGTCTTGTGTCAACCCGCATCCTACTAGCCCTGAAGAAGACCTGAAATGTGGGTCGAAACATTAAACAGTTCTCCCTTTAATAAGAGAATTTTTTTTACCTCCACCCGGACTATTTTCTTCCTCTTATTATTTGTAAAATTAATGGAAAGAGTTACAGATCCCTTTGAATAGAATACATACTATTATTTCAATAGAATAGAAATCATACTTTGGTACTGATGTTGACAAAATATTGGAAATAAAATGTGTCGATTTTATGAAAATGAGTCTAGACAAAAATAAATAAAAATGTAACTATTAAATTGTATTTTCTGAAAGTTAATATTTTGACTGAAAATAATATCCTAATATGAAATTAAAATTAAGAAAATTCATAGAAGATATTTTTTTTAAAAATTGAAATCTTCAAGCTTTTTGTTGTAATTTTCATAACATTTGAAAAATAGGATCTATCTTCTTTCTGCCGAGAATACTTCAATTGATGATAACGAATATATTTTGAAATGTGTAACGTACTAATGAATCAAAATAAAATGCTAAAATCTATCAGTATAAGAAAACAATAAACCTACTGTTATATTATATGTATCAAACAATTGAGGCGTTGGCATTGAATAGGAGATAAGTGCCAAAATTGCCGAAATTTTTTTTTTCCGCTGAAACGATTCTATATTCCAAGTCCAATAGCATTGAAAAGGAGATAAGTTCCTATCACCTCTCGTTTAATTTTGAGCGATGTCACATGATGCCGCTGGTGGCAACAGAATGACTGACAATCCTGTGATAATTCTGTTTCAGTGAAAAAAAAAATTTCGGCAATTTTGGCATTTACCTTCTTTTCGATGTCAATTATTATTACTCGTTACTAAAAATTATTATAATAAAAAATTGAACTTACCTATTATCCTTTGAGTAAGTCTGTTGGTCCCCTGAATTGTAGAAACTATCTCCATAATATTGGTCATCGTACAAAGTAGTTTGCCTTTCTAAACTTGGCCTTCGGCCCTTATTTGCTTCTGTAAAAATAATAATTTTATTAATATTTTATTATTCTCTCTCAAAGATAGTTTGAAACATTGGTAATGTAGAGAAGTAAGTGTTGAAGGGATATGAAATTTAAGAAAATTCAATTTTACTTTAATTATTTCTCTAAACAATATTAAATTGATATATCTGCAGACCCAGTGAATAATTGGTGGTCGATTTAGTCCAAAATGAGTTAATTTTACCGAGGGAAGTGAATAAGTTAGGCCTTAACTTGAAAACGAATTTTGCTAATTTATAACACCATTTCAAGCTAAAGACTATGAGGATGACACAATTCAACAAGATTCCTTCAGTTCCATTAACTCATTTTGGACTAAGTTTGACAACTACTTATTCACTGGTGCTATAGATATTATCACTTTATAGCAGTATATGGTTATTGAAATCTAAAAATGTAAATAAAAATTACTGTATTGCTGGCACTAACTATAAATCTAGATTTGAACGAATAGAGCAGTAATTAATAAAAAAAATAAATAAATGAACAGATTTTTAAAATGATTTAACTTTTAACTCATTCATCAATCTATCAGCTCAAATGATGATTCGATACTGCGTTATATAGCTAAAAAAATATATTCTAGTCAATACTAATAATTTAGTTAGTCATACTTTATAAAAACATTAAATGACCTATTCACTACTTTTTGTATGTTATTTTACCAGTCTTCTTCACTCACTAATCTAATGAAGAACTATTTTAAGAGTTCAAAGGTTTATTTACTATATAATTATTAGGAAACAAATATACCTAGCTTATCCTTTAATTTTGTGTTACCACTAAAATTTAAAGTATTGATATTATTAAGCCATTATTGGAAACTAAGTTTTAGGACATTATAATAACTAATTTTATTTTAGAGATTCATATTGTAGAAAACTCTTTATGAATGGATTGTAAATTTTCATACAGATGATTTCAAAAATTTTCAGAGAGAAAACAAGTTTCCAGACAGAAATCATAATTTGATGAGAAACCTAGAAATAAGGAATTAGTAAATATCAGAAAAGAAATAATCAATTATTATTATTATTATTATTATTAATAATCAATAAAGAAAAATTTCTAAAAAGTAAAAATAAAAATTTTGAAATGGAACGACTACAAAGTTGATGAAAAAGAACCTGAGGCGTTTTTAAATGGACAGATCAGTTATAAATGTTTTTAAAAAGTTTAATAAATAAAACATATGAGAAGCAAGTTTATCCTTGAAAATAAATCATTTATTTTACCTTTTCTTTTAACACTCGAATTGCGTGAATGATGATAATATGTGTCTTCGTAGCCTCTTTTTGAAGATTTTTGATTGTACTTTGCATCTGGATATTCTTCATACCACTCATTTTGACTGTAACTAAAAAAAAAATATATACATAAATGTTGAATAACACTGAAAAATTAGTATAAAATTTTTTTATAGATTACATACCTGTCTTCATCGTACCACTTTCTTTGCCATCTTCTATTCCTAGAAAGCAAACAAACACCATGAATAATCAAATAAATCCGACAAAAACTTTCTCAATTAATGCTAGCCATCTATAATCAATAGTATAGCTTTATTCTTTGAGTAGCTGCCCAAATGCTGGACAAATCGAAGCCAAGGATTGAAGTCTCAAGCAATAGGTATGCCATTCTCGTATTCATCTCATTTCCATATTAAACAAAATTAACATGTTATTTTAAAATTATTAAATAGTTATAAAAGGTCAGGAAATAAAAAATGACCTATTTAAAAATAAAAGTTGATAGTATTTTTAAAAAAATTAAAAAATTGCATTATCAAAACTCAATATTACAACTTAGTTCCAACTAAAGTAGGAAAAAATAAATAAATTACTTCAATTTCATATTATTTAAATTATTATTATTTGATAAAATAAAAACAAAAAAAAATTAAATATCAGTAAAATGTCCATTCTTAAATGTTCGAGCTATTTCTTCAAACCAAAATAAGAAATAATTCAATTAAATTTATCTTAATTTTTCTATTAATAAATGTATTAGAAATAATTATTATTTTTAAAAAAATATTTTAAAAATCAATAAATAAAGAGTTCTGGATCAAAACCGGATAACTCCATAATTTCAAAAATTGTATGTTTTACATTTTTCACCTAAACTAGAGAAAGAAGTGCCAACTTTAAAAAAAGTCAATTTTTTAAATTTGGTGCTATCCAAAAGGCTAATAAATAAAATAAAAAAAGATACAGACAAAAATTATGAAGAGGCACTCAGCTTCCTAAGTACTTTTTCATTTTCATGAAATAACTTACAATTATAAATGATTCAACAATTATAAATATTGAGAAAATTCATCAACAAATGGAATGATGAGAAAAGTTGAAATTTAAACCCACAAATGAATATAGTAAATATCTCCAAACAAGGAAAATTAAGTACCTACTTAATGTTGGACCTTAATAAGCCTTTAAATTTCATTTATGAAGAGCGTAAACATAGCTTATAGCAGTAATAAATAATATAAATTTAAAAATAACGAAGAACATTTATCATTATATTTCGGAAATAGAAATAAAATTACTCATAGATGAATTTTTAAAATAACTTTACCAAAAGTTTTATATTTCCGCTTAAAAAAAAATATATAACAGAATTTGACAGACATTAAAATTAAGTAGACTGTAGTTTTGGCATATTTTGAGATAACACACACATCAAATAACTTTGAATAGCCACTGTTCTTAAAATTTTAAATTTTGATTTAATTTAAATTAATTTGAACCATATTAATAAAATTATTGCATCCATCTAGAGGAAACACAATTTTGATTAAGATATGTGTGTCTTCCTGTATAGGTTTTAAATAAAAAAGTCTAGAAATTTATTCTTATTATCTAGTATTCCGGAACACAGAAGGTCATCATTGAAAAATGCATTTTTTTTTCTAACATGCTGAGTTTCCAAATAGTTTCCAGTATGATGACTCCAATACGAGTTTTAAGATTTTTTTTAGAATGTAAAAATAATATATTTTCCTAATTAAGTATTTAATTCAAGAAAGAATAGCGTAGGGTTGAAGTTACCAACCTGTGCTCCTTGTGGTCCCTTGGCCTGCTGTTGTAGTAGAGAGGATCCTGCTCTGTCTCAATGTACCTTCTATCACCTCCGCCCCGGTCACCGTAAAAATCTTCTTCACGAGGGCATCTTCGTCTATGCTGACCTGTAAAATATTATAAATATAAAAATATTTTTCGTGATATAACAAAAAACTTGACTATAAAAAAGTAAAAAGTAATTTGATTTAATAAGACATGTAATCATTAAGAAACAATATTATTATTCTAACAATAGGTATCAGTTCCGCAGGTTGTCGCTTCAAGTTGAATTACAAATTTAACTATTTATTCATTACCTTTCTAATATTCTGTAAAAATACAAATAATCGTGAGCCTTATTGGAAAAGTGAATGTAATTATAGAAAATGAGTATACTTCGGTAATCATTTAATCAAGAATGTTTCAACAAACATATATCTTCTTTACTTTGAAATTTTAGTTGAAACATTTATTTACCATGATGAAATGTCTACTGAAATTTACACATTTCCCATAATTAAACTTTTTTACCATTCTAAAACTCATGGTTATTTTTATTTTCTGGATTAATAAAAAGTAAACGAATGAAAAGTTAAAAATTCTAGTGACAACTCAAGACGACACCCTGCGGAACTGTTACTAAAATAACAAACATGTTATAAATATATAACTACATAAATAGACAAATAACAAGCAATGTTATATATATATATATATATATATATATATATATATATTCATGAAGTAAGGGTAATCAGCATTTAATATAAAATAAAAGAAGCAAATAAAAGTAAGGAACTCAAAATTAAGTGCAGATAATAAAATCGATTCTTCGCTAATTGTAGGGACAATAAATATTTTAAAATTTATTTTATTTTAATTAAGGTAATTGTTATTGTTTGTTTTTACAGAAAATTGATTTGTAACTTTTATAGTTATATATAATATAGTTTGATGTATAAAACCAAAACATTGTAAAAATTGATAATGATTTTAAGAACGAAACATATGAAGAGTTAATAAATTAATGAAGTGTTGATTGGATGATGGTTTTTCTTCTTACTTTATTATATTTAAAGTTTTTAGTCCAGTGAAATATATCAAACTGAAATTAATTCATTTTTGTAGAAATAACTGTTAACTGTTATTTGTTACATAAATATGGTTTATAAATGCTTAAACAATTTAATGAAGGAAGGGAATAAATAAATTTTGATTTGAATAATATTATTATACATTTACAAAGCGCTGATATATATGTACATTCTAATTTTACTGGTATGAAGTATGATTCTACTGGCTGGAAAATAATTTTATATTAAAACAACAATCTTTACTAAGATAATATCAAATACATTTAGTATAATATAGCATAGTGATAAATATAAGATTAGTACAGTTAATTATATAATAATTTTATGTTATACAATATTAATATGTGGTTGTTCATATTTTATGAGTTGAATTTTTTTAATATGTCTAAATATTTTCCTTACTATCAACATATTTAATCGATTACTTTTGTTATTGCCTTTATATGATTCTTTTTCTCCTCATCATCATGGAAATTTGAACAAAATATGTTAAAATCTAAAGTAGAATATTAAAACGACCTTGAGACAAGAAAGTCCGCCCAAAACTGTTACTAGTCTATGCCAGTCACTTGAACAGTGTTGCCACCTCATAAAAAAATACTAAATTTTATTACAATTTATACTTGGGGGGACGAACTTTATATAAAAAGTTTTTTCTTAAAAACTATGACCATCAGTTTAGTTATGTTAACGTTAAACTAGGAGTGAATTTATAGTGTTAAGAAGTAACTTTAATGCTAAAATTATTTGGATTAAATAAATATGTCTGCTTCCGTCTTGTAGTGATTCCAAATCTCTTTCCGGCTTTCTTTACCAAATTTGTGGAGAGTTGTGGCTTACCTTATGTTTTAAAAATTGTTCCTTAATAAAAAAAAAATGTCCCCAAACAATTATTTTTCATTTTAATTTATATTATGATAATAATGATCATTATTGTGAAGCGAAAAAATTAAACCAATACCACCAAAACTCATGAAGGTCTTGAGTTCAGTACACGGTAAAGACTGTACTGTTAAGCCGATATTTGAGCTGGTTGAAGATTCGACCGAGAACTAACTCTACTACAAGGTTTCTCATACAATCATGGGTTCCGGCTTCAAAGAGGCTGGTTGAGTCATAAATGTTTGTAGATACTATGTGATCCATTTATTGGAAATAACAAATTTAATTCTTTATCTGCCGTAGCAGAGACATTCAGTACAGCAGTTCAACGCTCTAAATATTAAGCTGCATCTCTCCCCTTATTTTCAATTATCTCATGCCCCAGATATTCAATCTTAACTTAGCTGTATTATAATAATAATCAATAACTGCAGAAAGGCCACTTTCCTAAATTTTGTAGGAGACACGAAAATAGGGATCTTGTCCTGAATTAGTTCCTTATCTGCAGTAAAGAAAATAATGAAGGAATTGTCAACACTGTGCAATCTTGCGGAATAGTATCCTTTCTGCAGCAAACGATGCGTTCTGTCTCAGGTAAATGATAAAAGTTTTAAAAACAAAAATCTCAAAAAAAATTTTAGTTATCTTTCTACATATTGCGATCCATAGAGGTCTCGGTATATATAGGAAAACTTGATTTAATCCAAGCTGGTGGAGGTCAGCGTTCAATATGATTATTTATACTGGAAAATCTTATCATTTCTATATAGAAGAAGCTCTGCCCTAGATGACAATGGCAGCTTTTATGGAAAAGTTCCAGAATAACTGTTCTAAAACTGACATGGAATCTAGAAGTCGGCAAATTAAAAGTCGATGACCACCTCAAGACGAACCGGAAAGGTGAAAAAGATTGAAAGCAGGCAGAACTTCTTCCACTGCCTTCTTGTCTTCAAGGCTCAGGTCTCGCGAAATCTTTGGAACCACCGTTGAACAGTGTACTCACTTACACTGCCCTCACCCCAGACTTCGTTGATATTTCTGGTCGTTTAGGCCCCGTTCCGAGTTTGAACGCGTACAACAAAATTATTCCAAAATCACGCTTTGGAATGTTAGTAAAGACTGAATTATCTCTAAGTGGCAAAGTGTGACAGAGGTTTAAAGGTGTATTAATAAGTGTTTACATTTATAAAAGTCTAACAAGCATAAACAGTTTACTATTTGGAGGAATATTTTCCAAACATTAGCCTGCATGATTTTCCGGGTAACCCACTGCTTTTAGGTTTGATAAAACAAAACTAGAGGTATTGAATTAATGTTTAAAATAGTTAAAGGCGTGCGTACTGCCTTATTCTAACGACAAACACATTCCATTTAAGTAAGGTGAAGGTTCTCACCGTGTCAGCGGGACATTTTTTCTAGGTTCAAAACGTGGGGCGTAAATTGACACCGGGTTCGATTTGTTTTTTAAAAGGAAGTTTAGAAAGCGGGTGGAGTGGGAGATAGATTGGAGGGAACTCTTCGGCGATGCCACCCGGCCTCCTCTCAAGAGCAAATTGAAATCTCACCTAAATAAATGGCGGGATCGATGAAGACACCCCCTCCCCCCAGCTAAATTTATTAGGACCTATCGCCATTAAACAGGGTTATAGCATGCAACCTACAGTCAACGATCAATTTCAATTCATTAATTATAGAACCAGTGGCGTTTCCTCCTTTAACTTCCCACCTCTTTACGCAGCTGACAGCTTTCCGATGTAATGCATCGTTTCGTTCGAGAAAAAAAAAATTTACCACTACAATCCATGGCGGGTCTTCGGTTCAGTGCGCTGTATAGAGTGTACTGTTTCTTGCACAGCGGTTGTGATTTTCCTCCATATTTTGGGTACCCATATTATAGAGACTGGGTGAACCCTAGAGGATGGTCCTATATTCGGATTTGAACCCTAGACCTTCGGCACGGCTCAAATAGGGTTCCGCTCTACGTTTTATATGAAATGACCGTTTTTATTATTTCTAAATTTCAAAATGGGATTAGTGGACTTCTGTTGTTTACTATTTTTATGATAACAGGTTTTAATGAGCTGCTATTAGTTCTACTTTTTTAAATAATATTTGAACTTCATCTTGAAGTAAATAATAAAAAAATCAGCTTCCAGTCATAATTCTTTTATTGTTTTATATAAAACGTTTCGACATCATTGTGTCATTTTCAATTATTTGTTCCTATGCATTCTACAACTTTAAATTAAAATAATAATAATTACAATAATATAAAATTTGTTTACATAAATGTCCAAAAATAATTTACTATGAGTATAAATACCTGGAAAGTCAGTCTCTTTATTTTTAAAATTATTTTTAAGGAGGTCTTTTATTCTCCATAGTCAAACTTGTATTCCCTTATATTAAAAACCAAACTCTGATCCTTGAACCATCTAATCCCTTATTCTTATTTTTATCAGTTATTAGACTTTAGTACAATTATAACTAATTATGTTCTAAAAAGTACATTAATAAAGTAAAATTAAACTTAAAATTTAAGTATTCTTATGATCTTTTATTTTTTAATTTTAAAATTATGGATGAGTATAACTTGCTAATTTCTCCTGCCTCTTTTCTATCGTTTACAGCATTTTCTAATTTATCATTTATAATTATAAATAATTATAATTATATCATTATAAATGATAAATTAGAAAATGCTGTAAACGATAGAAAAGAGGCAGGAGAAATTAGCAAGTTATACTCATCCATAATTTTAAAATTAAAAAATAAAAGATCATAAGAATACTTAAATTTTAAGTTTAATTTTACTTTATTAATGTACTATTTAGAACATAATTAGTTATAATTGTACTAAAGTCTAATAACTGATAAAAATATGAATAAGGGATTAGATGGTTCAAGGATCAGAGTTTGGTTTTTAATGTAATGGAGTATAGGTTTTGACTATGGAGAATAAAAGACCTCCTTAAAAATAATTTTAAAAATAAAGAGACTGACTTTCCAGGTATTTATACTCATAGTAAATTATTTTTGGACATTTATGTAAACAAATTTTATATTATTGTAATTATTATTATTTTAATTTAAAGTTGTAGAATGCATAGGAACAAATAATTGAAAATGACACAATGATGTCGAAACGTTTTATATAAAACAATAAAAGAATTATGACTGGAAGCTGATTTTTTTATTATTTACTTCAAGATGAAGTTCAAATAAATCCAGTTGAAAAAAAGAAGAAAAAAAAAAAAAATTATAAGAATGATAATATTTGAACGTGAATTTGAATGTGGAACATAAAGGGGCAATCGCAATTAATGGTTTTCGCAGACGATGTTGTTCTCATTGCCGATTCCAAGATAAATCTACATCAGGCTGAGGTGGAAGGAAGGGTATGACATTGAATGTTGGAAAAAAGCAAGGTGATGCACATCGGGCGTGAAGAATAGGATGTTTTGATTCACTACAGAGGAGAAACCTTGGAGATAGCGCAGGAGTATGCCTATCTAGGAGTAGTCCTCAGCAGGAATCGGAAACTGGTCGAAGAGCTCTCAAAAGGATTAAGAAAGCTAATAGCATTTTCTACCAGCTATGCAACACAATTGTGGGGGAAAGGGTATTGGAAAATAGTGAAATTTCTTATTCCAATCTCTTGGACCGCGCTTCATTACAGGAGGAGACTATAACGCCAACCACCAAGGATGAGGTTGTCGATCGTCCAACTCCCGTGGAAAAATCCTATCCTCTGTCAAATCTACTAAGGTTTACTCTATTCTTGCACCAAATAACCCCACCTATTGGCTTTCATCCTTCAAAAACGTCCCGACATATCCTGGACATATTCGTCACCTCCCAGATTTCCACAACCCAAACCAATATCAAATCCTTGGACGACCTTTCATCAGATCATAGCCCAGTTCTCCTTTTCTTATATTCAAGTTTTTCTCCCGATCCTTCTCCTCTTACCTTGATTACCGGAGGTATAAACTGGGACAACTTTTGTGTATGTCGTCCCAGATGTGGACCCCCACACAGATCTTTAGACGGGGAAAGACTTTTTTCGTCGGCCTATTTTAAAAACTCACAAGTTTGAAATATAAACAAACAATATATAACAGCACGAAACTGATAAAAAGTATAACATGTCTGATATGTTGTCAGAAATCATCTGTACTTAGACTTATTGCAGTTTTTAGATTTCCCACCCAATATTCCACAGCCTGAAATGAGAACCGTATCCAAAAATATTTCTATTGTTTATTAAGAACTCGGGATAACTGGTATCCTGAATATTTTGTCCCCTCAGGAGAAAGGGAGGCCGGGCTATACTGAGTTTCCCCCAACCTGGAGGACGAGTGGCTAATTACATGCAGATGACTGGGTCATGGGGCCGCCAAGTTCCTTCTGCATTCTGATATGCCACAATTTTAAAATGTAGAATTAGAGATTTATCTGACTAAATAAACTAAATTATATTATATCAAAGATCTCCCTTCTTTATTATTTTATTTTTGCTCTTTTAAAGAATTTTCTTCTGACTCATTTGTGGTCTCCTTTCTTTTTCTGTAATATTTTTCACTATCTTTATCACGGATTATGCTGGAATCCGCTTTCTTGTTTAGTATGCCTTCGAAAATACCAAACAATTCGTAGAAGTTTTCTTCTATCTTATTTTTGAAATAGCCAGTTATCTTGTAAGGTTTTTCTTTCTTCTCCAACCAACCTTTGTTCTCAGAAGAAACCTTTTCCTCTTTATCTATTTGAGAAGAATCTTCTTTTTTCGTTTCATATGTTATGTTGGATACTTCACACTGATTTACGTTTTTTTTCAAAGGATCGAACGATTCAGAAATAATTTTTTCAAATTCGTTCTTGATAGGAACAGCCATTTCATCGAAAATATCTTTTCTTTTCAATAAATCACTTTTAATTGGACAAACATCCTTTTTCCAACGATATACTTCTTCTTTGGAAAAATTCTGTTTTCCGACCACGTATCATATTTGAATCATTATTCCTATCAAAATTATTTTTTATTCAATCAAACGATTCCAAATAGTTAGCTTTTATATTAATTTTATTAATAACTACCTTTTTGGCAATGTTTTTCTTTTTAGGAATATTTATTTTCATCAGACCAGTACGTATTTTATTCTTCGAAGAATCTTCCTTATTCTTTCTCGTGGGTGTGCTGTGATATGCATATTGTTCCCTAAATTTCTTTGAATTATCTGCAAATTTTAGCAAAATAGCTTCAGATATTTCTTTAAAACATCTTTGATTATTGTAGGATCTTCGACTTTAGAAGTTTTGACATTTTCACTGAAGTAATATAAATCGTTTTTAAAAGGATACGCTTTTTTAGGATGAATACCAAGTTTTCTCTTAAACGGAATTTTTTTCTTATTACAGACTACGTTAGAATCTGCCTTTTTAATTATCTTATCTCCTAATAGATGTTGCGATTTTTTTCCTACAGGAGTTCCTTTTTTGAATGGTTCCCTTTTAGGAGTTCTTTCTCTTGCCGTTAAGTATTTTTTCTGATTAAAACCATGTGGTACAAAATCCACTTTGTTTGGTAATGGATCATTTTTCTTTCCACGGACTTGGCTAGAATTTTCTTTTTTCCTTGTTAGATCTTTATATGAATCTGTCAATGTTGTAAGATTATACATAGAATTTTTTCTTAAAGAAATCTTCTTTTTTAAGGCTTCTTTCTTTTTAAATGCAATTCCTTTTGATTGTACGAGATCAATACCCTCCTTAAAAGTAAATATTTTTTGAGGATAAACATCGACTCCTCTCAGTTCTTTTTTCTTAATACCGACTACGCTAGGATTTTCATGTTTACCCTTTAAATCTACGGATTTTCCTAAAGTTCTGCGATGTTTGTGTTTCGAGTTTTTTCTTAAATCACTTTGTTTTTTTAAAGTTTCTTTTTGAGGATTGCTTTCTTTTTTCTTGACGAAATTTATTTTTTTCTTTAATGTGTACACTTTTTTGGGAAAAATATCATCTTTCCTAAAGAGTGAATAGTTTACATTACTGAAGCCAGAAATCTCTTTTCTGTCATTTATATTTTTAGATTGATCTGAAGGATTGACAAGATTGTACGATGAGTTATGTTTTAAAGACTTTTGTCTTTTGAAACGTCCATTTTTAGAAGAATTTTCTTTTTTCTTGATATCTTTTTTCTTCTTAGAACTATATATATTTGTTGTCACAAAATTCGCTTTTCTAAGCAATGGTTCTTTTTTCTTACCACTGTCTTTGTTAGAATTTTCATTTTTACTTCTAGTATCTATAAATGGATCTAATGTGATATGTTTGTTTTTTGAATTATTTTTAAAAGAACTTCTTTTTTTGAAAGTTTTTTTTTTACAAGAGATTTCTTTTGCCTTGACATGATTTTGCTTGTTATAAGCATACTTAATTTGTGGAGAAATATTCACTTTCCTTATGAATGGTTCTTTTTTCTTACTACTGGCTATGGTGGGATTTTCACTTTTCGTTGTTACATGTGTAGACGGAACTGATGTTCTGCGATGGTTGTGTTTCGAATTATTTTTGGGAGAAATAATTTTTTTGCTCGGTTCTTCTTTTTTAGAGGTGTTTACAAGGTTTACCTTCTTCTTAGAAGGACTTTCTTTTGGGCTATACTTAGTATTCTTCTTACGAGGATGGGCTTTTTTATGATAATGTTTTAGATTTTTCTGATAGGGATCTTTTTTGTCAGTACTATTCGATACAATCCTTTTGACAGATCCTGTTCTGCTCTTACTATTTGTTTTTCCCTTTTTATAAAGATCTTTTTTTTTCTTTATGTAGGAGTATATCGAGTTGCAGTGGTCCTCGTTTCTTATTTCTTTCACAGACGGATGTATTTTCATTTTGATAGGATTTATGTTATTATTTCTAACATTTCTTTTTTTCTCTATATAAGAATGTATCGATGAACTATCTTTGATTTTTTTTATATCCGATGTAAGATTAGCCGTTCTATTCCTGATATGATTTGAAATGTCTTGATACAAAGTACTCTGTTGAAACGTGTGTTGTCCCACATCAATACCGATATTTTTATCATGAAGCACATTATTGAGTATTTGACTGTTCCACAAAGAGTCAGTATAAAGATGGTTTCTGATGCTGGTATGTATTGGATGTACAAGATTTTTTATAATTTCACCTGTTTTTTTAAATTTTCCAATTATATTTAGGAACTGAAAGAGTCTTAGTTTATCCATTTCTTTTCTCATTCCGTTTCTGTTCTTGAATCGAATCTTGCTGTATCTGTTTTTGGGAAACCTAAATATCTACATACTGTAATTTTGAAAAATTATGTTTTGCTAAATTAAAGGAAACTTAAAATTTTGATTTATGAATTTTTATTTAATCATATGTTAATAGTTTTGTTTTTCTTTTTACATTTATTTCTTCTTTACGAGTTTCAATTCTTTTTGCCGAAATTCCACACTCACTTTCGTTTACAATAGTGTATTACCCTAACTTTTTTTTCAATATTATAAAAGTAATATTTTATATAAGTTTATTACTTATATAAGTAATATTTTATGTAAGTTTGATAGTAAAGAAAATTTTAAAAAATGTCCAATGGACAACTTTTGTACGGCAAAGACTAACAAAATAAATCTTTCTGAAAATTTGAATTTTAGAATCTTGGGCTTCCTGTCTTAAAGATGAAAGTAAAATATGCAATCTAGTATGCTTTTAACAATTTGGTAATGTGATTATAACTGTTCATAAAATATTTAAAGTTGGAGACTTTAACGCCTTTAGGACAATAGTCTTATTATTTTTTTTTTGACGTCACTTTTATGCTACTAAGGCTAATTGGACGATGCTACATTGGGAGTCCTGAATCTTCCCTATCCAGGTATAATCAAGGTAGATATGCTTAAGAGCATCTGAAAAAGCACAGGTTCGGTACCACCATTTTACGTTCCTTCCGAAGGATGTCATAAGTATTACACCATTTAGATAATCCTAAGGCAACCTTCAGGGCTGCGAACATACGCCCTTAAGTACAAAAGTTAGTTGTGCTGACCACTACACTACAGGAGATCACAATTATACAGTTTTCGCATCCCCTGTGAGTAGTAATAAAATATTTTAAAAAAAAGTTTTGGTACCAATTTTTAAATTGGTTTAAAGCTATGCTTAAAAAAAATAATAACGCCCAAAAATGGTAAATTCTTCTAAAAATATGATCCAAACCTTTCTTCTCGACTGGCAGTAAATTGATCTACGAATTATAAGTGTTCCAGTCAGTAAAATATCGTGAACAATTGATGAAATTCATCGTAAGACAGTCTAGTGAAGAAACAGAGAAACACAACTACCACGATTGTCCTATATATTATCTTTGTAAAGGTTGTCAAACCGTTTTCCTTCAAATGTATTATATAAATATATTATTTAAACATGTAACTTTTTCACTTTTCATTCTTTAAAGCAAGTGCAGTAATAACAAAAG
The DNA here is from genome assembly GCA_037127475.1 of Arma custos. NCBI lineage: Eukaryota > Metazoa > Arthropoda > Insecta > Hemiptera > Pentatomidae > Arma > Arma custos. The sequence continues at coordinate 60,225,226 of CM073765.1, forward strand.
AAAATAAAGAATGATTTTAATTAATAGCCACAACCACGTTATAAAAAAAAACCTGTACCACTACAACCCGTGAAATTGGTAGAGACTGTACTGTTTCATGGACAACGGTTCTGCAAGGAGGTGACTGGTCCTAGGTCAGGCTCAACCGCCAGATTCCTCCCCCATTATTTTGGGTACCCTATTTTTATAAATATTTTTATAGAGACTGTGTGAGCCCCAAGAGGGTCCTATATCCTATATGATCCATCCCCGGCTGCAAACAGACTAAATAAAAGTCTTTCCTGCTGCGGGATATGAACCAGGATTTCCGGCATGGCAACTCAGCAACTCTAACTCTGAACCACTCCGCTCCCTATAAAAAAAAAATATGGAAATATAATATTTTTCATTTCCAAAATATGCACATTTATTTTCGAAAGAAAATATTTATAATTCGTATTTCATTATATTTGTATATATTTTCATTTCGTTGGGATTCAAATTCGAAAATATCCTATCGTATTCAGTTCTGATCTGTCCTTACATTTGTTTCCTTTTAGGAGAATCCATTTTACTTTTACATTGATCGTTTTTCATTTGACAAGGATTGTTAGAAACGTCTATGTTATTTTTGTTTGAATCGTCTATCTTAATAAGTACTTCCTTGCATCCTTCCTCTATCAAGTTATCCAATCCCGCCGTCCATTATACATATATGAGCTCCTCAAATTTAAATCCTCCATCCATTCCCATGACACCCGTTCACACCCTTCCGATTTGTATATAGAGGCCCATCGAACCGCTGCTTTCGACAGATCGTTCCTGATTCGGTCCTGTTCTCTGTGGAATTCTATCCCTTCTTCCATCCGCTGTTCTAAGACCCTTCCTACCTTCAAATCCCGCTTATTTGATTACTTTCTATCCCTCCAGTACCCCGAAGTGCATACATAAAATTATCGATAGAATATTATTTATTTTGTTTATTCATTTTTATTTTTATTTTTAATGTGAATTAATGTGAAATTTTCATTTTTTCATTATCATAAGAAGCTATTTTTTATTTATTATTATTTAATCAGCTTCATAGATTGACTTTTCTACTTTTTTTTTTCTTTGTACTCTCAGGCTCTAAAGCCAACAATAATGTACAGTTACATTATTCTAAAGTGGCTTGTCCCAGAATAAATGAAGGATCTATTATTATTATTATTAATATTCTTTACGTAAATATCACCAATTTGCTAAGAAGTATTTACTAGATCGTCTAGCTTCTTTTTCAATTCCTTTCGTATTCCATTCTACTTGCAAGGATTCCCTATATTGTTAGAAGTTTCAATATTATTATCACATGATTCTTTTATCTTATCTTTATTTTTCGAAGTATCTTCTTTTTGTTTGGAATGATCTTCTAGATCTTCTTTCTACTTTTTCTTTTCGGAAATATGCTTTTGTATTTTATCCTGTCTGCAAGGTTGTTCTTTTTTTTTTTTTCGTTTTATGAGGTTCCATATATCTTCTGCAAGGATCCTTTTTCATCAGACAAGGGATGCCTATATTGTTATAAGCTTCTTTATTATTTTTGCATGAATCTCCTATCTTGTTCTTTTGGCAAGGATCTCCTATTTGCTGGGAATTATCTGCTGGGTATAGTTTCTTCTTTTTCATTTCAGAAATATCCTCTCGTATTCCATGCTGATTGCAATACTGGTCTTTCTTTTGTTAAGAATCCATTTTACGTTTTCACAGATCATTTTTCATTTGACAACGATTGTTAGAAACATCAATATCATTTTTTCAGGAATCTTCAATCTTTTTTTTTTAAAGACTCAACTTTAACGTTCACATCTAGTTGCTTTCTTATGAGAAGAGTCTGTTTCATATTTTTCTAGGTCTGTGTTCTTCTCAGAAATATCTCTTTTTTCTCCTTTTTGTTGTGCATCTTTTTCCTTTATAGAAAATTTTTTATTCCTTGAAACCGGGTTCAATATTCCTAAAATATGTTGTACGATTCAAATCCAGATGTCTCCAAGTTAGGTTAAGTTATTATTCTGTTAGTTTTGATCACATAGTCGTATTTACTAACCAATATGGAAATTATATAAATTACCAACCAGATGTTTTTATTTAACGATATTAGAGGTGACCTGTGGCAGCGTAGCAAACTACTAAGCCCAAGATTGCTGGTTCGTAGCCCGGCAAGTGGCTCTAGGATTTTTTTAGAGGGAGTAAAAAAAATTCTTAGTTACCCCTTCGCTATATATATATATATATATATATATATATATATATATATATATATATATATATATAGAGAGAGAGAGAGAGAGAGAGAGAGAGAGAGAGAGACGAAACAAATATAAAAAATCATGACCCCATTTGTTTAAATATTTAACAAATAGTTTAAAATAATATATATGTTTTTATATATATATATATATAGCTGTAACTATAGATCCCTAGCTGTTGTTGTATTACATCCTAATAAAATAAAAAAAATGTTTTATAATTATCCACTGTATTGAATAACGATAAGTTAAAAATTAATGTGACCATTTAGAGTACCTTGCAAAAAATGCTGTATGAATATTTGATACCAATAGTAAAAAAAACCTGTACCACTACAACCAATGAAGGATCTGAAGTTCAGTATTTGGTAGAGACTGTACTGTTTCATGGACAACGGTTATGCAGGGAGGTGAATTGTCCTAGGTCACGTTCAACCGCCAGTTATCCCCCCTTATTTTGGGTACCCTAATTTTATAATATTTTACAGAGGCTGGGTGGGCCCCAGGAGGGTCCTAGATCCTATATAATCCATCTCCCGCAGGATAGCAATAGTCAAGGATAGTTAATAATTATAAAATAATTTGAATTAAATAACGTTCAATACTCAAATGATGGGAGTATAAATATTATATAAGAATGATAAAAACTTAATGTCAAAATGATTTAAATTTAAAATACGTTTTAAAAAAATATTAAAATGACCTCTTACTCTTTTAGCCTCTCATAAAGATAAAATATCTTTTGTATTAAGAGCAATAATAATTATTATTTAAAACAAACATTTTAATAAAAAGGCATAGGTAATGCAATATTTTTTTTTTATTTCAACACAAAAATCATGTTTTTTTCTAGGAGGGATCAAAAGTGTTTACCGTCAAAGTGGTCGTTCTTGTTCTTAGGACAATTTTAATTTCTTATTCTAGATTTCCTTTCTTCTTGGTTGATTACACGGTGGTTTTTCTTCAGGTGGTTTTTGTTGACATGGTTCACAAGCTGGTTGATCAACCGGCGGTTTTTCTTGAGGTGGTTTTTGTTGACATGATTCACCAGTTGGTTGATTAACCGGCGGTTTTTCTTGAGGTGGTTTTTGTTCACATGATTCACAAGTTGATTGATTAACCGGTGGTTTTTCTACAGGTGGTTTTTGTTCACATGGTACACAAGGTGGTTTTGATTCGCATGGTACACAAGGTGGTTTTGGTTCGCATGGTACACAAGGTGGTTTTGGTTCGCATGTTAGACATGATTCGCAAGTTGGTTGTTTAACCGGCGGTTTTTCTTGAGGTGGTTTTTGTTGACTTGGTACACAAGTCTGTTGATTAACCGGTGGTTTTTCTTGAGGTGGTTTTTGTTGACATGATTCACAAGTTGGTTGATTAACCGGTGGTTTTTGTTGACATGGTACACAAGTCTGTTGATTAACCGGTGGTTTTTCTTGAGGTGGTTTTTGTTGACAAGATTCACAAGTTGGTTGATTAACCGGTGGTTTTTCTTGAGATGGTTTTTGTTGACATGGTACACAAGTCTGTTGATTAACCGGTGGTTTTTCTTCAGGTGGTTTTTGTTGACATGATTCACAAGTTGGTTGATTAACCGGCGGTTTTTCTACAGGTGGTTTTTGTTCACATGGTACACAAGGTGGTTGATTAACCGGTGGTTTTTCTTGAGGTGGTTTTTGTTGACATGGTACACAAGTCTGTTGATTAACCGGTGGTTTTTCTTCAGGTGGTTTTTGTTGACATGATTCACAAGTTGGTTGATTAACCGGCGGTTTTTCTACAGGTGGTTTTTGTTCACATGGTACACAAGGTGGTTGATTAACTGGTGGTTTTTCTTGAGGTGGTTTTTGTTGACATGGTACACAAGTCTGTTGATTAACAGGTGGTTTTTCTTGAGCTGGCTTTTGTTGACATGGTACACAAGTCTGTTGATTAACAGGTGGTTTTTCTTGAGGTGGTTTTTGTTGACATGATTCACAAGTTGGTTGATTAACCGGTGGTTTTTCTTGAGATGGTTTTTGTTGACATGGTACACAAGTCTGTTGATTAACCGGTGGTTTTTCTTGAGGTGGTTTTTGTTCACATGGTACACAAGGTGGTTTTGATTCGCATGGTACACAAGGTGGTTTTGGTTCGTATGGTACACAAGGTGGTTTTGGTTCGCATGGTACACAAGGTGGTTTTGGTTCGCATGGTACACAAGTTGGTTGATTAACCGTTGAGGGATGTTCTTCTTTAAACATACTAATGCTAAAGAGGCCTTTGCATTTTTTTTTATTTTTTTTATTTTTTTTACCCTTACCCGCTGAAGGATCTTGACACGGTCTACAAGTTTGTTTTTGAGTCGATGAAGGATTTGGTTCTTTTCTATTTTTACACAAATCTTCTTCTTTACACTTGCCAACTCTAACTAGGCCTTTGTATTCTTTTGTATTATTTTCTTTACCACAACCGAATATTTCATTAAACATCTCTTTAAGAAATAGATTCCAATGAGCTGATTTAGTAACTTTATGTTCTAGAGAATTAAGGTCATTTTTGTTTGGCCAAAATGTTTTTGCGGCTATAATATCCTTCCAAAATATTTTTTCTGGCAGTTTTCTGTTGTTCATAGTACTTTGCTGGGACCATTTTTTTAAGATTATTTGTTTTTCATAAACGTGAGCAATGAAATTTCTGATCTGCATACTTCTGTTAGCGTGTAAAGCATATTGGAGGAGGTTCGCCATTTTCATTCTTCTAGTTCAATTGGAATGTAAACTAATTTTTGGTATACTTGTTTCTTGTCTCTTGTTTGAATCTTAAAGTGTTGAAATTTTGTCACATTAACTGATCTACACAACTTACAATTTTGAATGATAGATTGTGTTTTGGATCACATGTTTTTTTTTTTTAATTCGTTTTTGTTCACTATTGTCGGGATTTCCGCCCAGATGATTTCCGAAACATAAAACTGCATTTGTTATTTAATAAATAAATATATTTTTTTTTAAATTTCTTCCATCAGTATTTAATATTCTCCTTTCTACTAAAATTAGAAACCACTTTTTTTCCTTCACTTTTCAATATTGCTTTCTCAAAACTATTCTAAATTTTCGTAGCTATTTACACTGACAGTTTTGTTCCATCCAAGAATCATACAAAAAATATTTCAGTTCATCTAACTTTTTGACACTCACCATCACTCTAATATAATAAATATATTTTTTTAAGTTTTCTTTAAATCTGTCATGATTTCAGTACAGGCTTTTTCTCTATTGAATTAATTAATAATTCTTATAACTATTTAATAATTATTAATAAGAAAGCATTTAGCGATCCCATGTAGACAACCATTAATTATTGGTAGTTGCTGTTTCTTAATTATAATTGTTATTTATTGTAACAAATGTAGCAATCACCGCCACCAAAATTCTAGCAAATCATCCGGCGAATATACTAATCATTTAGGTAGATTATATTCTATCCTCTAAACTTTTCACATTGGATCAAAGCTTGTCATAAAATTCAAAACAATACAAATCAGACATTCAATTTTTTTAGGGTTATATTTTTTTATCGTTACATAGTTACTTTTAATCATTAAATTAACTGATAATTGTTGACAACTATAGCAACTCTTAATTTAATAGGAAAAAAGGTTAAAGGGTTAACCATAAATAAAAAAAATCGATTTTTTCAAATTCTTTCATGAACGATAACTAATATTTTTTTGTTTCACTTTATATTGTACATTAGATTGCCAATATATATATATATATATATATATATATATATATATATATATATATATATAGATATATATATATATATATATATATATAGATATATATATAAATAATTTATATATGTATATATATATATATATATATATATACATATATAAATTAAATCATTAATCGTATTTAAAGTTTTATGAATAAAGTTCATTTATTACAATTATTTTGGTGCTTACTTACCTCAGATGCACTTATATTTATAAATTATATATTGAGGGTTTAAATAACTAGTAAATTGGTAAACACACGACCTCTGGAAAAGCATCCAATTAAGACTACAGTTAGAAATAATAATTTGAGTAATTTTCTTAAATGATTACCCTGGCATCTCAAAATCAATTAGAGTATTTAAAATATATTAAAGCATATCAGTTAGAAGCCACGGATGGACACAGCGGTATCTGCAGAGTTTTCTGGGGCTCACTCAGCCTCCATAAACAAAGGGAAAACCTGGCGGTTACCCGTTATCTGGGACAAATCATATCCCTCCACAACCGTTGTTCTTGAAACAGTACATCTCTCAATTTCACTCACCCTGCTGATCAGAATTACTCTCCATATGATCCTCCCCGTATAAAGCTATAAAGTTTTTTGTTTGTTTATATTTAAAACAGCACTCTTTATTTTCTCCCATTTATTCTCAATGCCTTCTATTTCTTCTCGTTCCACATTTCTAAAATTCTGCTTCACTTTCCTTTCGTATTCTTTTTAGATCCCTGGCATTTTTAAGGCTTTTATATTATACTTATGGGTACTTTTCCTATTTTTTAATTTTGTTGTTACTGCCAATTTTCGCCTATAATTCACTCTTATTAGGTAATGATCACTACCTGCTTCAGCTCCTCTGCAGCTCGTTACATTTTCTATATCACTTCGGTGCTTTTCTATCAGTATGTGATCTGTTCGCTTTTTGGTTTTGCTATCTGGAGATGTCCAGGTTTCTAAGTGAATAGGCTTGTGTTGAAAAGTAGTACCTGCTATTTTCATATTCTTACTAGTTGCGAAATCTTACTATTACTAGCCTATAGCCATTGTCATTAGTAATATTGTAACAACTAAAGTTTCCAACTGCTCTCTCCAGGTTGTTCTCTTTCCCAATTTTTCCAATGAAATCTCCTTATATAATATTAGCGTCATATTTAGGAATCTCTTCATAGGTCCTTTCTACCTCCTCATAAAACCCTTCCCTCTCTTCATCTGCCTTCTCCTTTGTTGGTTCATGTAAGCTCACTAGAGACATATTGAAGAATTTACCTTTAAGCCTTATGTAGCATATGCTTTTATTTATTGGCCCTTACTTTAGTATAGCTTGTTGCAGCTTCTTTTTCACCATGAAACCAGTCCTAACAATGTTCCTATGATACCTGCTATAATAAGAACATAGTTGCTTAGCTCGACCATAGTAGGATCCTTCCTCCATCTAATTTCCAGCAATGCCATCACATCCATCCCATATTCCACGGGACAACTCTCCAACAGACGACTTTTTCCCGCTTCCAGAAGTCCACGTAAATTCTATGTTCCAATAGTCGGCAAATTTTTAGTCCTTTTCATGCCGGATTGTTAACCAGAAATTAGTCCTAATCAGAGGCCAAGGTTATTTAGCAATATAGTTCACACAGGTTGGGTCGCCGGCCCACCTTTTACGACATGCAGGAAATACCCCAGGATCTGATTCCTGATATATATATATATATATATATATATATATATATATATATATATATAAATGTGTGTTTTTTTTTGTATGTTTCTTTACATGTGCAGGTCTTGAAGACGCGGATAGACCCGTACCTATCTGTGTGTGAGATTTGCCCACTAAAACAAGCGCATGTGTGTGTGTACGTGTGTGTATGAAACTATAGTCAAACATATACTCCATTATTTCTATTACTACTATTGCAACTACACTACTATATCATAGTAATTGGGACTAACCGGGGCTGAGGTGATGTCCATGCTGGAGATGCTGAGACTGTACTGGCGGATCTTCAGTCTCGTAAGAGTTTTCCCTGCTCGTCTCCAGAGATCGCTGTGGGGTTGGAAGTTGGTGCGCTGCTGCCCTAAACTGGGAAGCGGAGCTGTTGGCGTGCTGGCCCACTGGGTAGTTGAGGTCACTCGTGTAATCGCTGTCCTCGCTGTAGCCTGCTGTGAGGGTATGTTATATGTTATATATAGCAATATATATGTTATATATAAAAGGATATAAGTTTTATGTATATATATATATATAATGTTGATTGATTCAATTCTCGATTTATTATGTGTTGAAATAAAACTAAATTGAGTTTCTCTCTGTAAGGATAAATTAATTTTTATTATGACAATAATTTCATGTAACATATTTACAAACACATCATTATATAATACTTTACTGAATCTTGTGCGAAGTTACATTTTGCTTCCTTCGAAATTGCTTCCAATAATAATTGTAAATGACTAATGTGTTCTGAAAAATCTTTAGAAAAAATTAGAATGTCATCTTTGTAATTTGAAGTAAAATCAGAAAGTTTATGTTTCCTTATATTACTACTGATAATGCGTTGAAATATCGCTGGAGAAGTCATTAAGCCAAAAAGTAAACAGGTCCATTCAAAATATCCTTCTTGAGTAATAAAAGCTGTTTTTTCCAGTTTTCAATTTTCATGGAGATTGCCAAAATCACGAATTTATGTCTAATGTTGAAAAAAATTTACGATTTCTCGTTTAAACCATCAAATCCTCAATTAATGGGAATGGTTGTGATTGGGAAACTACTGTTTTATGTAAATCGGGAAAGTATATACGTACAGCAGCTAAAGGGCTATACGGCTCTTCGATTAAATTTTTTTGTAATAATTTCGATGTTTGTTGTTCTATTTCTCGTTTATCCTCAATGGAGCGCCTGTATGGTCTTTTACTGACATACTTATGTATCAATAAATCAATATGTGCCTCATAACCCTTTATGGTCCCTATATCATATTTATCTTTAGCAAAAAGCGAACTGTATTTTTTTATTAATTTATTTAATTCGAATTGTTGCTGGCCGCTCAATAAAGGGACTAAGACATAAGTCGAACATTGGCATTTTTTTTGTTAAGCATTTAGTAGAAATTTTATTGCTTGAAGATTTTTAAATCAGAAACGATATATCTGATATTCCAGTTCAACATATTTTTTTTTTAATGAAGTCATATTTTGGGCTGTAACATGTTTGAACTTGAAGTTATGTGGTAATAATGACATAAGTTAAAATGAATAACGTTTCAAGCTTTTAAAATGGCTAATAATTTTTAAGTTTTAATTTTTAATTTCAAGTTATAAGATAAGTGGAGAGTTTAAACGTTTTGATTCATTTCCGTCCTTTTAAATGAAATTGAAACAGATTAAGGAGATACCGATAAAGAAATTCTCCCTATTAAGACAATTTCAGGACAGATCACGCTAAAATACGATTTGCACGGCAGGTCGTTTTGGAATGTTTGTCTTTAAGCGGACGACTTCTTCGTATTCTGCTAGCTTTATGGCACTGTAATGTTAAGCCAACGCAGGTCTGGAGTTACTAGCCGAACTAATTCAACAATATTTTGAGTATTGATTTTGGCTGCCGATATTTTTAAGCCGCATTTGTGTTATAACATGTATTTTTATTATCACTCTCTCACTCACTATTGGGCGCTATAGTCCTTGCAGGACCTGGGCCTCTGCCACCATTCTTCTCCATTCCTCGCGGTCTCCAGCGAGGCTCTTCCAATTTCCATCTTTCTTAAATCATTCCTTAAGACATCTATCCACTGACGCCTGGGGATGCCTCTTTACTTGTTTTCCTCCCGGTGCACCATTATATGCAGCCTGTAGGGCTCCAGTCTTTTCACTTGCTTTAACCATCTTAGCATGTTCTTCTTATCAGCACAGAAGATCTCAGGCTCACCATACTGTTCCATCAATTTGTCATTGCTTCCACATGTGCTCTTTATTGATGGAGAATTATCTATCTCAGGACTCCTCTATCCCAAATCAGAAGAGCTCATCTGTTTTCCTTGGTCACAATCCACGTCTCAGTGTGATTTGTTTAATTAAGTATTTAAATATTATTTATAGGTATGGCCTGATTCATGAATGATGGCTATAATTTTTACTTTTTGTTTATTGTTTTATATAACCAGCTTAAATAGCTCTATCGCTCGTAATTTTAAGTATGATAAAGCTGTGATTAGGAATTTACATGATATTGTTATATGACAATGCTTAGCGAGCCCATAGGATCGAACCGATACCACTAATATTTACTTACGAACTTCCATCACGAACCACTTAAATCCCAAACCACCAGGTCATTCCGAACGCAATCATCCACCTACGAGTCGTCTAACCCTCAGACATTCAACATTCTGCATAGTGCTTATTAATTTTTAAGGAATTCGTTCGTCACTCGACCCAGGAACTTTGCAAACCCTCTCAAATTTAGCGAAGCTATGACTTCAATAATATTAATCGAGTTGATGTTCAGCAATTCCGCGTCGTGAAATCTTCTAAATTATCCAATGGTCTCATCCTTTTTTTTGACCGAATATTCTTCGCAACTCCCTATTTTAGAATACCTTAAACGTTGTCCATACCTCAGCGCTAGCTGTTTCACACCCGTAGAGTTAGAAGGATGGCGGTTTTGTGAATTCTAATTTTTTAGATTTTGGGATAGAAGAAGCGAGCTTAGTAATAATGAAACCGAACAATAACAGTTGAGTAATCTTCTATATTCTCAAGTGATCTCATTCATTTCTACATATATTCTACGTAACACCTTATTTTCGAATACCTAAAGACGTTTTCTATTCTTTTCCACGTATCACATGCTTAAAATATGATGATCTATAAATTCTAATTTTTGTATTTAGAGACAAAGATGGGGAGTTAGGAATATAAGTTTTATATGAGCCATTCACTGCAAAAATTGACCAACTCCACTTTTTGAAAAATATTAAATTTAAGTGTAAAAGCATTTGGTATGGTCATAACTTTGTATATTCATAATATCTTTTCCGAACAATAAAGAATAAAGGCTAACACCATTAAATGACAAAAAATTTTTGACCACTGAATAATTTGTTTTAGAGGTCATTTTGATTAACTCCATATCGTTGCAATAATACCAGATAAATGCACTAGCAAGCGCTAAATGATGGATTTTATCTAGTTAGAAAGGTTTAAATAGAATAGTTACTTAGAATAGTTAGACTGTAATGTTAAGACAACGTAGGTCTGGAGTTACTTGACAAACTAATTCAACAATATTTTTTTTACCAAAACCGTATTTATTTATATACTTTTTCTGTTCAAACATGATAGAGAAAGAGTAAATTACTAACATTTTTTTTTTCATTATTTCTGAGTTAAAGGATCAGTGTAATAATTACTATATTTTCAAACCTATAAATGGAAAAAGATTGTTTATGTTTTTTGTCACACGCACGCTAAATTACACTAGTTTTACATCACACTTTTTTTTATGTCAAATTCAATTTGTGCATTGAACGGCTAATGTATCTAAAGGATATAAGGAGAGAGAGAGGGGGGAGAGAGAGAGAGAGAGAGAGAGGGGGGAGAGAGAGAGAGGAGAGGAGAGAGAGAGAGAGGAGAGAGAGAGAGAGAGAGAGAGAGAGAGAGAGAGAGAGAGAGAGAGAGAGAGAGAGAGAGAGAGAGAGAGAGAGAGAGAGAGAGAGAGAGAGAGAGAGAGAGAGAGAGAGGAGAGAGAGAGAGAGAGAGAGAGAACGAGAGAGAGAGAGGAGAGAGAAGAGAGAGAGAGAGAGAGAGAGAGAGAGAGAGTGAGTGAGAGAGAGCAATTAAGCGTTATCATAAAAATGTATGAAGTGAGGAATCTGATAATACAAGTTTATATATTAATATTAATGCTCGCTGTTTTTCTGGCTAATAGTGAGGATTATCTAACGGCGATGCACCGACTCAGCTTCCAGGAGTATTATTCCAAGATGAGGACTAAGAAGACATAAACAATAGGTTTCGGACCAAGTAGTTGAGACTATGGGACTTCCCTAAGTCGGGCGTTGGAAAGGCATTAAGTTCATCGCATTGCCGGCCACTTGAATGCTCCAACATAGGACAATGGCTTCGGTCTAGGCTGGATATTGTCTATATAGTTCCACGGGACGGCTTCATTATGTAGTTCTACGGGACTGCTTCATTCAAACCCACACGGTCGTTTATCTCGGTCTCGTCAATGGCAAGGGGAAAGACCGCTTCTGGAGCGATATCACATACAGTGGTACAGGGATTCAACTTAAATGAAATTAACTGTTTAGCCAATCATAGAATGCTTTATATTCAAGTAATTTTCCAATTCTCGCTCAATGTGTATATATTATTCGATGTTATTCGAATCATGTACTAATTTGGGCATTCAGGATCAAAAGAGAAATCAAAAATATCAAAAATTGACCTATTTTACATTGTTTGCCTATTTATCGAAGCAATTTCCGTTAACACTGCCCTAAACCACTTGATTTTTGGTGAATGCCATAATTAAGGATTTTTACATCTTTTAAAAATCGATACTAATTTAGGTGAACAAAATCGATTTTATAGTGAACTAATCGATAGTAGGTTCAATGCTGCCTACTTAGGAAATTTCATTCGAATAGATGATAGCTACTGTTAACGAGTAGTGTAGACGAGAAATTAACGTAACATTGATTAACTAAATACTCGTAAATATCAAAGAAGCGCAGAGTGTAGAACTGTACTGGAGTTTAAGTGAGTTGCTGAATTCAAAGTTTGAGATTTCAAAACCTACTGAAGCAGTTATATTATTTATTATATTAACAAACAACGTAACAATACTATTTTCTGGAAATGGTATACCAGTCAAAGTTATTGGCCAACATACAAAAAATTCACATAAATGGATATAAAAGGGGAGCCGTTTCTTTAACAACAACCTAACAATCCAAACGGACTAAACAATCAAAAGGATTGCTGCGTATCCATTTTCCATCTTTGGGCTCACCCAGCCTTTACAAGGGATTACCCTAGAGGAATTGAGAGAAAAACCTAGCCGAATAATCTCTATGAAATCACAGGGCTGCACAACAATGACTAAAAAACAGTCACTATCATTCTAGTACTCAGTATATTAATTAGTTTTTTGTGATACTTAAAGTATTTTTAGTACTGCTAGTTACTTTTTAGTAGCCGTTACTAAAAAGTAACTGCTAGTTCTAAAGTATAAAGATATCTACAGCCCCGGTGAATAAGTGGTTAAGGTCGGATTTTGTCCAGAGAGAGTTGACTGCTTTCAGATAACCCGGAATCATATCATTCCCTATATTTTTTGGCTTGATATTGATTTGTAAAATAAACAATAACTCCTTTTCTAGCCAATGCTTTACTTAGATCATTATTCACTACGTAAATAACTCGATCCCGCTTACTTAAGTACTAGAAACTCATTGAAAAATAGACTTAATAAGTGGCTATAAGTAAGTGACAAGCTACACTGGTGCTGTAGATATATTACTCCATTTTTTTTTTACTGGGCTACTATCGACCAAAATCATTTTAATCGATTTTTTTTTTCTTCCTCGCTAAAAACTCTTTCATCTTCCCCCTATGTTCTTCTTTCTATCCAGTGCAAAGACTGCAGTCTTCTATTTAGGTTGTTGAAACATTTGTGTTTTAGCCACTCTGATCTCAAAAGTGCAGGGCCCATAATATTATATTAAGTTACTCCGTGTCTTTTTCTGGTTCATTGTCCGTTTTTAATTTCTTTACGAAGTGAACAAATTTCCTGTAAATCTATCACTTTGCAATGCGCATAACAGGAAGTTCTTTTCTTTACGATTATATCTTTGATCATTTCTATGTCTATGTTAGGATTTCTGATGTGGGCCTAGTGTACATTTTAGAATCATTGCATTAACATTATCTTTAGTATCTTTGATCGATTCCTAACTGTTCAAATAAACACTTGAACCATCATATTCTTTTTCAATTCTTTTTCTGTCTGCATAAATCTGTTCTGGACGCATCATAGAGCATCTTAATTCAGCATCAATGGATATTGACTTTTTATTATAAACATGTTATGATATGGACCCATCTGTACTTGCTAATGGAACGAATATCGATATATAAATTTTAAATAATTATCCCCTGCACTGGATTGACTGCAGTCTATAGTTAATTATATTAAATAGTTATGTAGTTATATTACCGTCTATAACTTCACGGATATATTACGTTTATAGTACAGCGTTCCTCCCTTTATTCTAGGCTTTCTAAATTTAATTAAAAGAGAAGGTGAATGGAGAGAAGGTAGCTCTGTTTATTTTATCGAGGCAATCTGATAGGGAAACTGTATCGCCAAGATGTGCAGAGGGTTAGTGCATAGGGTCCAATATCCTACCTCCTGTAATTAGTCGTTTCTACCTTCTATTGCAATAAGGTCCCTATTTTTCCCTATTGTTCCTTCAATTGGCCCTTAAGGAATGAAGTCCTTCGACAGTATTGAAGTTTCTTAAAATGTTAATAAAATAATACGATTAATATTATAAAAATCAATATTATCATTGATTTAATAGTAAACCAAAAGGTATGGTTTTGTCGTTAGCATAACATCCTACTGTACCCAATCACGAGTTCGCA